>JAEPRB010000102.1:0-133838 GCA_016758965.1 Circinella minor | reverse complement strand
TTAATAACGAACAGTCAATACATGTAGATTAAGCTATAATATATCATCAAGAAAAACTTTCATAACTATATGTACGTACGCTATACAATTTATAATTGAATAAACTATAAGGCTTTTAAAATCAGTACGTATATTCATACAAACAAAAAGCAAAACCATATTATTATGTACGTATCAACTAATTTCTTGGAAGCACGTACAGCTCCAATTGATCTTTATATTTTATATAATATAGGTTTATACTTACTGTCTTTGTTTGTAAATGCTTCATTTCATTCTCGTTCTTTTGCTTCTCACTCTGCTTGCTGTCAATTATAAACATACATGTACTGTACATAGGAGAACCAAATATTAAAAGGGAATATAAAGCAACAGCATTACTTATTATTAATAAAAATATATATCATCTTTCAGTACTACACTGTCATCACATATTCTCGATGTTTACCATTCTTATGTCAGCACTGTACGTGATTGAGATACCATATATAATAGCCAATAATATCATCCAAGCTATTTGATTACATCCATATATATCCAATATATTAACCTACGATTGAAAATATAAGTTCGAATCAGTGTATTTTGATCGATCCATTCATTCATCCATCCATCCATTCGTCCATTCATCCATCCATATATATATAGCCTTTCATTTTTGTCATCAGTATCACGCTTTGTATGTACGTACAGTGATACAATACATAGGGTTAAAATGTAGCCAAACCTTGAAAGATTTGAGACCAAATATCCCATTATGCTAATTCATGCAAGATATTAATTAGAATTGCTTGACCATTTTTTATATAAATATAAGCGCATATTACCGTTCCATTTTTCTTATGCGATCGCGTTCATTTATCAAGTTAACACTGAGAACAAACGACGGTATTTTATGATAAAATCAAATCCACAAAAACTCAATACCGCGACCTCAGAGTGTGCAAGATAGCAAGAAAAGAAGAAAAAAAACAAAGGCAACCGACTTATATATTCACATATGGTGCATACTAATAGTTATTACAAAACATTGCATTTAAATACATTAAGAAGAGTATTAAAAATAAGTTTGATACGACAGATAGTAACTGTGAAAAAAGTGATAAGCATTTGGCTCACAGAATTTAAACAGGTGAAATATCAGTGTGTAACCATATAATAAGGGGGTTATAAAAAACTGTAATAAGGGACGCGTACCTCTTTTCTCCTTTAGTTTTTTTTTCAGTTTTTTCTTGGAATGATTTATACTTTTTTTCACTTCAATCCCACATCTTACATAAAAAGCATAGATCGCAATGCCGCAAGAGATTCCGTTGCATTTGCTGAAGTAACTGAATCCTCTCAATAAAGTAATTACTTGAGTTTTTTAATACTATAAATCTTCAGTGAGTATGCACTCACAATATTCAAGTAATAACATTGTTATGTTTTTGAAAAAAAATATCTTATATAGCTAAAATTTGATAAATATATTCGTGATATGTATGTAAGCAAGAGTATTATTGGCATTAAAATATGACGAAAATGTATACATAATCGATCGAAGAGAAGGTAAACTAGTAAAGAATCACGACACAGTATAAACAACGATTTCAATCACTTTCAGATATATATAATTTAAAATGAAAAACGCGGTTATCGATTAGGTTTTAGCATTGCTACAAAATAATCAACAGCACAGTGTAGAAGCTATTGGGGTACATCATATCATTCATGCGTATCCGTTTAACACTAAAAAAAAAAAAAAAAAAAATCAATGTCCGTCCCGTGTATTTATTAGACACCAAAAACTCTGTGGTCTTTTTGAGGATTGATTATCTTTTCAATTGATATGATACTTATTTTAAGATTGCAACTGTCTGTTTGAACTGATTACAATTTAAAATTTAAAGGCAAGTAGCACCATAGTTGAATAACCCTTTAATTCTTTCTCTCTTTTATGTATAAGAATCAAATTATGACCTGGTACTGAAAATATATTCCACATAAGAAATACTATTTTTGACAATCAATTTTCTTTTTTTAGTTTCCACATCTCTTTTCGCCTATGAGTAAAAAAAACATTTTCATACGAGGACAATAAATAATTCTCAACACGCGAATGACAATCGCTCTAAATCCACACTATACCAGTTCTCAAAAGCGGGCGCTGTTCAATTTTGTCTTCTTTTATCGTTCAACAAACTGTTCCTGGCAAACATTTTCAATACCCCAAAGTTTCTTCTTTGAAACCACCTCCATCACTAACAATCGACATTTAATCTGTGATACTATCGCTCAACAATTTTCTCCATCTTTTCCTCGAGGAGTGGAATTCAGATTTAAAGATAAACGACTTGTCGTCGAAATAGCATCTCGTAATGACGAACAGCGCCATTATCATTTACTGGGCTGATCATTCCGGGACAACCAATCCTTGGTACTCCTGCTCTTCGCAAAAAATAGGATTTATGGCTATTGATTATTATGACCTACCACATTTGTCAAAACACGATTTATGTCAAGCGATTAAACAGATGCTCGAATCCTATAGGCGACTCTTTGGATATCAGTCTTTTTTTATCGTCACATCATTCTTTTTTCATGGGTCAAGACAGTGTTGTTCATATGTTACGTACCAACTCGGACTACACATACCCTTCAATTTCCCGGTATGGATCATGAAATTCAACTTTTTTGGAAAGGATCGCCTCATAACTGCCGAATTTACTGCGAGGATACACATGAAAAAGATGCTTGCGCAAAAGCTAAATCTAAACATATCCAAACATGTCAGCGTGTGTTGTTTGTGGTCACTCCTCGCAAAGATCCCAACAAAATCCAAATTAACCATTTTTCAGTTGCTAGACATTGAAGTTATTTAATTCTTTTTGGGCTTATAATCCCTTTCTGGCATTCAAAGTTATGGCCATGTCAACAGGCGTAATGTCGAACAATAGATTAATCATTGAAAATGCGATAAAGGTGTGTATAAAGTAAAAGGAATTAAGAAGATCAAGTTTACTAATGACACTAATAGGGGGTTTCAAAAATGAAAAATTAATTTTTGAAAACCTTTAATATATAACCTGATTAGAAAGCAAAGCATATTTAAATGTTACCGAGAAACCAACCGTTGCAAATTTTGTCAAAGAAAAAAAAATGATTTCATTATAGTCAACACACCAACTGGTGTTAATGTTGCCCAATTCTGGACCGAGCGGATTGAAATAATTTCTCAAATAATGAATATCACCGAGGTAACATGTGGTTTTTTTTTTTATTATTTATTTTGCTGTGAACTGTTTACACCTGTTAACATTTCATTTTTTTTTAGAAAAAAGGCACTAGAATTAGCTGGAAAAAATTGGAACAAAGATATAAGCAGCAGTCAAAATCATTATCGTCACCCTCATCAACTGCATCCATTTTACTGTTGCCAAGTGACAAGAAAAATATTTTCAACATGTATGAAGCGCTCGACGGCGAAAAAAATGGACATTGGAGTTAGGAACAGCTGTTGAAGATGTACTGTCAACCCTCGGGCTTGTTTCTATTTCTAGAAATGATGAACAACCTATTACCGAGCGAGTGCATATTTTTAATACCTTTTTCTATGCTCGGCTCAAACAATCAACAAGGTAAGTTAAAGAAAAAAAGTGAATTTGTTTTTTTACTAAAACTTTTTTTTTGTATATAGGGACGATCCATATGAAGACCGGGTTTTGCAACCCCAAGATTTCCTGATTTTGTGTTGTAGAATGGAATTGCAGACTTGCAACAAGCGAGAATTAATATAAGTATTTAATATTTTGGTATGTATTCCCCTATTTGCAATGATTTATAAAATTATTATACACAATAGTTAAATTATAATATCCTTTATACTCTCGTTAAGACGCAACACCCGAAAAATGTAATCTAGGTTACAAGTTGCAAGTTGCGAACTTATTGAGGATTTTTAATATTTTTAAAAAAAGGTGCATAACCAAGAGATTTGCAAAAGCGGGAGTCGCAAAAATAGGATTTGACTGTAATGTATATATGAATACGCAAAAGAATGTAACTACTTTCAGTAAGTATAAACAGTGTTCTTAACATTGTATATATCAAGCCATCATAATCTAACAAAAAACTATTGCATTAAAATAGCCCTGTTCATTTTTTGGTGTTAGATTTGTCCGATGACTGTTGGCTTAAAATGTTCACTCCAGATGAATTTCAGGAAATAAAATCCTGTAAACCAATCAAACTTGAACCACTGCCAAGTGAAGTGCAAGAATATCTTAATTCGTATAAAGGACTGGTATATTTATGAATAGTCGGTTTGAAGTTGGTTTGAAAGTTGGTCTGAAGTTGGAGGTAAGTTGGTCTGAGGTCGACCCTAAGGAAGTGGCCGCGTTGTTTCGGGTGACTGTGTTGTTTCTATGAATGGGTAGACAAACTTGGTTTTATAACTCAAGACTAACATGGTCTAGGATGGTCTACGTTGTTAGGGTAGTTGAGACTCTATGGGTCTACCTTGATCTAAAATTTAAGACCAAGTTAGTTAAAAAGGTTAAGACCAAATGGGTCTGAACGTTTTGACCGAGACCCTTAGACCTAAGTTGAACCCAAGTTGATCTGAGGTTGGTCTAAATATTGCATCCAATACGAAAATTATTACATAAACTAAAACGACTAATATATATATATATATATATATATATATATATATATATATTCTATGTAGTGTGATCTTGACAATTTAACAAAAAAAGTCATGGGTCAGCCCTCTTTTCGTCCCAAGAAACAGGCAGAGTTTATACTGGGCCCACAAGTCCGTCACTGAGGCTCTTGACTTGTTTCAGTACAATCGGTTACCTATCGATGAAACAACAACCGAAGCTGATGTGGTACGAAGTGTATTTCCCTTCATTGAAAAATGCTTCGATGAATCATTTTTTAGAGTAATTAGGTGGGTTTATTATCAAATACTAGTGTTATATGATAATGGCGATTAACTATACATAAAAACGAAACCAACACGTTATTTTATTTAATTATCAGTGGGGGAAAAGTTAGTATCTCATCTAGGGTGTCCAAAACAATTTGTTTCCGGTAACAATCTTTACGAAAATAGATTGTTACCTGTAGCATCTTCAGCTTTTGTGACCAGGTTGCAAGAACCTTAGCGAAAGAAAAAACAAAAACAGAAGTATCACAGGCACAAAAGCCATTAAGAGAAAAGATACTGAACATAAGGTTGATATGATAATTTCATATCTCAACTTTGAATATGGGTGTGCCGAAGCAGGATTGAAAGGTGGGAGTACTTCATTAAATGGATTAATGAAGCAAACATTAAAGTTCTGCGATTAATCAAAGATGTACGCTGTGGGACACTAAAACCCAATTTCACAGTCATCAACAGAGTCATTGTTCCTGGGTTTATTATCAACGGTATGTCTTGTACGTATCAAACCAAGTAATGAAACTGATATTACTTCTACTGATCTTTGTAAAATATGATTATAGGATTAAATTTAGTGATTGAAATAATTACAATTTTAAAGCATTATGTCTGTATGGTGCATAAGTATGGTCCAGTGCCCTTTCATGACAGTATTGATGCGTTTTACAAATAATTGATACCTTTATTAACGTTGACATGGCAAACAAAATCCATTGTAGAAAACTCATTACGTAAAAGCTTTAAAATCTGATCAAACTGTCTTAATCCCAACCCCTGACATACCAACACCACCTTCGGTGATTCCACTCTCCCGTCATCACCACTATCCCAAAAGAAAAACGAAACTTTTCTGGGGAAGATGATGCTTAAAGTTTTTTTGTATATAATATCCTTTGCCAAATTTAATACTTGTCTGTAATCTTGCACACTTTTTTCATTTTTTTTATATAACAATGCCTTTGATTTCATTATCATGTCAAGCTCTACCATATACAGTAATATCCCGTTAAAGCTTTATTTCACTAGGTACTGTTATTTTACTACAAATGCCGTTGAGAGTTTCCTTAACAAGTTGTATCATCTTATAAAGAAAAACCAACCGCTAAATAGTAACTTACAGTCCGTATTCTAATATACAGTGTTACACCCTATTCTCATTATTTCCTTTTATATTATACGTATTCGTTAAGGTTTCCTCACTGAATGAAAACATTTCATCAAAGATACCAACAATTGTTTCTTCATTTATTTCTTTTTATTTTTATTTAGTGACAATTTCACCATTGCGTGAATTATCCTCACTTATTTATTTTAGTATAAATTACCCTTCAATTTTTGTTTTCAAAAAATCTTTAGTTCACAACTCTTTTCTCTATTTTATTTTAGTATAAATATCTTCTCTTCAAATTAAATTCAATAAATAAATATGTTATTATTATCAGTCTTATAATTTTGATCAATTGAGAAATTATTATTTACTATCACTATTAGTGGTTTTGGCATATAAAGACCGAAAATGTGAACTCCCACTTCAATATATTATTTTAGTAACTCAAACAGACATAAAGTCTTCCATTAGCATATACTTTTTACTTGCTCAATCCCCATTTTTCTCTTTTAACGTTACTCCGAAGGTCTTGCTACCAGCGAAACGTAACAACAGACCACGGGAAAAAAGCGTTAAGCCAGTTTATCAAAGGAGCCTGTTTATGTTAAGGTAATAAAAATGAGGAGTCCAGAAAACGGAATACTAATAATGCTAGAGCTAAACGAAATAGACGCTAAACTGCAAAGTATGTTAACGATGGTCACGCTCCCAATTATATTCATGCTCTAGTAAAAGTATTTAAAAATCATGAATAGGATCTACTATGCAGAATCTAACGGAGGATGATGTTGATAGTAATCAAGCTTCTAGTAGTGACGAAAACACTGATGACGAACGTGAATTAGAGAATATGTATGTCGGAACGAGTGAATTATGGGATGTTGTTATGGCACACGTCAATCCTTCATCTCGTATAATTCAAATATAAACTACGTAACATATAAAAACTCCAAAACATTCTCATATTGGTTGCTTTGTGAATATACAATTAATGATTCCACCACAATGACACTTTATAATAATATACAGAAACAGTAATCAAACATAATCTATTTATTGATAATCATATAATATACGTACGATCCAATACGTATAATATAACATCATTTACAATTACAGAAAGAAAATACTCATTTATATAACTTGGTTGTAATAGAAATAATTATCTTCTTATCTTTTCTAACATCATTTTATTTTTCATATAATACCTAAAAGAATTAAAAGATTCTCACAAAACTTATTCAGACGTTATCATTCTATTCTTACCTCAATTTTTATACCAACCCATATTTATGGGGTACTGTTGATTATCCTGCCGGTTTTGACTCCACGAGCAGTGATGACAATGATGATGAACAAAAAACGTCAGACGAAGAGCATAGCATTAATTCATCTGATAGCTCTTAAGCTGACAATAATAGTGACAAGGAAAATGAGAATGAAAATAACGTGGACAGTTAAGAAGAAAAAGAAGGTTCGAAGTAAGAACTACGACCACTATTTGCTGAGGCTATGTCCTTGGGATAGTAACTCATGTTACATCGATACATCAACGGAGCTGTTATTACAATTCATTCTGCCTGAGATGCTACCTGATAATGACAATATTACGTTCGAATGCATGAATAGATTTGACGAAGGATTATTACAGACATACTTAGCATATAAAAATGATAATCATGATGATCGTGTACGAGGGTCTCAAGCAACTACAAGAATATTTGTATGGAACTCAACCAGATTTAATCAAACATTTAACGACACGGCGGAATTTTTCCAGTTTTATGTTGAAAACATGTCTGATGGGTTGCAGGCAGCTTTTGGCGCAAGAGTTAGATGCAGAACTACTTGTACAAGTAATACATTTCATATTCAGGAACACCATGAAAGAAATAACAATCAAATTATAATTCATGTGAAGTAGCCTTCTGATCTTAACCGACGCTTTCAAGATTATGACGAACAAGAAAAAACAAAAGAATTATCCAAGTGTATTCTTGATAAATTAAAATTGACAAAGTTACGGAAATGTTTAGCATTTAACTCACTTGCTACAAGAGAAAATGAAATTGTATCTTGGCCACACTACATATTTCTTCGAGATGAATCTGTACCAACAGGAGCAAAAGAAATGTTGACGTTTCCAACATCACTTGAATTCTCTGATGATAAAACATATTATATTCAAGGAAGAGTGAATTCATTCGCTCGAACTGGTCATCATTTTACTTCGGTTGCAGTTATTCCAGATAACGGAAATCTGTTCCTTGCTGAAATTGATAATATGGCTCATACAATGAACATTATCAAGACCGAAGATAGGTTACATGCCGAGATGGTGTTAGTAAAAAAAATAAACTATATCCAGTGTTTCTTTGCTATCGCCTTGGTTTAAAATAGATTGATTTTAAATAGTAAATTATATGTTTTATTTTGTTGTTCTCAATTTGTTTTAAAACATAAATAAATGGATCTTTTGATACAATCTTAATTCGCAAGTTATTAGATCTAAAGTCACTATATCATTATCTTAAGTACATATATTGAGCAGTATACTACTAATATTATTATTAATTGAATAATGAATTATGTTGCTATGTGATGAAAACGAATCTCAATATATTATAAAGTTGCATAAAGCAAAAGTTCCATGAAACAAAAGTAGCGCCAATAAAAACAAAACCTCTTTAACTACCGGATTCTATCATTTAACTACTCAGCAAGGGAACGAATTAGGCAAACGCTCTACCCATAAAGTCATTAGAGCCTTTTGATTTTTGTGGTGTCTGAAGCGGGTATCTTTCCTGAGCCCGCGTCAGCTGCCAATGTGACATTGAAGCGACGATTCCCAAACCAGGAATCCGGGTTGCCGCGGGTAAATATTTCTGCCTAGCGCATTTACCCGATGTCGACCATCCGTATATCCCCTTTCATCTGCTGTATTTTCTATTTCTGTTTATATCATTTATTATCGTTCATCTCCGTCGTTTCCGCTCGTTTTTAATATCTTTCCTTTTATGTCATTTGTAAAAGACTATAAAGATCCTCTTTAATTTATTCTTTTTGTTCCTTATGCGTTGTCTCTACTTGTGGATCATATTGATTTATATTCTGTTTTTAACTTTATTTATTTTTGATTTTCATTATTTCTTATTTTTATCATGACAACGATCATGTCATTTTGCATAATATAATATTAATGTTTTCATATTCCTATTTAGAAATATTATTTTTATATAAATACCGTCCAGAACAATACGTAATACGTAATAAAACTAAATATAAATTTATAATTATCAGGTAGTCTATTTGTTCTCTACTTTACCTTCGTACCTTCTTTATTATCATTTCCCTTGTGGCATACGTAGTTTATTGTGTTTCATCTACTGAAAAATCCTGGTTATTATTGTTAACGTTAAGCTGCGGCGATTAGTCGTATAAACTTAGAACATATTAACGGATCTGACATTTTAATTAATTAATGTCAGATGTTGATACAAGACTTCTTTTTTATGTTTCTCCTCTGGTATACGTAATAATAGGTAAATGTTATTTTTTTTCTCCAATCAAGTGCAGTAATTTACTAATTATTATAGCTACGTATCTTATATATAGAATGAGGAAATAAAGTATTACGTAAATGATTATGATTATATATATATATATATTAAAATTCAATTATAATAATAAAAAAGATAACAAAGTAAGTTTTTAAATGGCTTGGCAAAAAGAACAGCACGTATTGACGTATGACCCACCTTTTCTTTTTTTTTTTTTTTTTTTTTTTTTTTTTTTGCAACATACGTATTGATAAATAGGTAGAAATGAAAAAAAAAAAGCTTGTGACCAAATCTTTTTTAGCGGAGCATGAAGAGAGAAGAGGAAGTAAGAATGAATTGGGACAAGATCAATAAATCCTATATAATTATTTAGCAAAGTAGAAAGAAGAATTGCTAAAATCAATCTTTGTTAATTGATTTTCGGAAAGAACACAGATGATGATTTTACGGAATGTTACATCATAAGAAAAGAAAAAAAGCCCCATTTCTTATTATAATTATGTAGTACGAATCGCATGGGCCATGTTACACGCGATTAGCACCATAACGTTACACGATGTACTAATGCATAATTTCCCCCCCTTTTCTTTTAAACCCATTTTTTGTTTGTTTATGTGGGGTTTGTTGGCGGGAAAAAACTTCAAAAAACGTCAATGCACTTGACTTGATTCCAGGTTTCTTTCTTTCTTTCTTTTTTATTTTCTTTTGTGTGGGTTCAAGTTCTTATAAACAAAACGTTTTTATTTTATTTTCTTTAATTGTTTTTTCTTTTAAATGAAAAAAAAAATAATGTTAACTTATTTATTTATTTATTACGTAGACCAAGAATTTACGTACGTAAACAAATGCAAGCTTCAAATATTCAACCGCAAGTTATAACAGTTCCATATACTTACTCGATTCCAATACCATATCTTATTATACAACCTCTTTATTCGCAGCAAGTTTTTGTTCCTCCTCCACAACCATCACCTCCAGTTGTTCCACCCAAGGTGAAAATATATATGTTATGTAGTACTTTTCTTTCAATGATTGGTTGTTAATACATACATATCTAACTATAAATATATACATGTATATATTATAGATACCACCTCCGGACCTCCGGACGTTCTGGAACCCACGTAGTCCACCAAAAAGTTAAAAAAGTTACACCAAGTATTTATATAAGGTTTTATTTACACAACGAACAAAACAAAAAAAACCTTCTTTTTTATACCCAAGTATTTTTTGATCATATACTTGTATTACTACGTATTTTTCTTATTACGTACTTATTATACGTACAAACATGATTTTAAAGGGGAATAATAAATAATTTATTTAATAATTTAATAAAATTCTATTATGTTTTAAATGTGGTATATATTTGTTTATACTTCAAATAATAATTATGCAAAAAAATAAAAACAGATGAAAAATAAATGATGCTAATGTTAATTATATATGAATGAAATAGAAAAGAAAGAAAGAAAAAATTGGTTAAGCACGACGATTTAATTCTTCTTCATCTTCTGGAGGAAATACTTGTTCTTCTGTAGGAAAGAATTTTGAAGTATCATAATCTAATGGATTTAATTTTGTAGTTGACCAAAATGTAATTGCTCCAACAATTGAAAGTATAACCCATGAAATATGAATTCGAATGGAATATGGAATCCATTCAGCTCCTAATGATGCTGACCAAATTATACCACATGTTGCTGGTCCAAATGCTCTCATTCCACTTGCACAACCTATTTAATAATTTATTTATTAGTATATATTCATTATCCTCCCATTCATTTATAAAAATTACTTACATTGAGAAAATCCATTTACTGCACCAAGACAATCTAAACGTGGCGCAGCATCATTTGTTAAAATAGTACAACTTGTAAATGCACTTGTATGAAACATAGTTTTTAATGTGGATGTAACAATTAATCCAATCCAAACCCAAAATTTAGTTTGACTGTGACCATCTTCTGTTGTTGGATCAGGTATACCATATAAATAACGAGTAAATCCTTGAATAAAATATAAAAAGATACAACCAAATAAAACAATTTGAAATAATCTTAATTGACCAAAACGTTTTGTCCATTTTGGTAATAAAAATAATTGAACAACAAGGGTCACACATCCACAGTAAGCTAATAAAAATCCAATTTCATCCGCTCGAAATCCAAGACCACCATGTTCTCTTTTACTAGCTGTCCAAATTGGAAATAATTCTATATATATATATATATATATAAGTTGTATATAAGTAAAAATCATTTCTATTCATGTGATATGAATAACAAAAAAAAAAAAAAAGATTACCATCATAAAAAATAGCTTGAAAAGAAAATAATCCATAACTAATACAAATAGCAATGACAGCAGGTGTAATAGCTTCACGAAGTGATGGTGTTGTTGGTTTATCAGGTAAAGTAGGTGTTGGTGATGTTGTTGATAATCGATCCATTTCATCATTATTATTATTACTTTCATAATTGGGTCGTTTATATTGATTATTTTCTAATAATGGACGTTCTTCTTCTTGTTCTTGTTCTTCAATAGGATCATGAAATACTTTAATAGGTTTCTTTATTGTTGTTGCTGGAATTGCACTTGCTAATGTTTCTTCAAGGAAAAAGTAACCAAAAATAAGACCAAAAGCACAAATTAAACCAGATACCAAACATGGTAAGAAATAAGGAAATTCAGTAAAAAAATCAGTCAAAGGACCTCCTTGACCAAATAAACTTGGATATGTTTGAACTGGATTAGATAATAAACCACCTAATATTGGACCTACAATACTTCCAATACCAAACATTAAAGGTAATAAAGAGAATGCTCTTGCTCGTTGTTCGGGTGAATGTTCAATCGTTAATTCAGATACCATGCTTTTTAAAACGCCTACATTTCCATTCTAATAATAGTTCCATAATTAATATAATTATTTGAGTATATGGACCGAAAAAAAAAAAAAGATATTTACCAAAAGACCACATAAACTACGAGATAATAAAGCCCAAGTAAATGATGTGGATAAACCAAATAATATAATACTAGATAAAGTACCAACTAAACCCATAAGAATGACAGGTCGACGACCTATCCTATCAGATAACATACCCCAATGAATACCTAAGATATATATATATATATATATTAATATATGATTATAAATATGAATAATAATAAGAATAAGAATAAGAATGTAAAATACCTGTTAAAAGTTGAGTAACAGCAAAAGCTGATGTAATAAAACCAACATAATAACCAAGATGTGCTTCATCTGTTAAATTAAAATCACGGATCATCTACAAGATAAATATTTGTTATTTATTTATTTATTTTTTCTAAACGTGCGGATTTAATAAATAACTTACAAATAAAATAAATGGAAAAATGACTGTAAAACATATTGGTTCCTGAAAAAAAAAAAAAAAATTATATAAAAGTTCATTTCGAAATTAGTTTTTTTCTTTTCTGTAAAAACGATCGTTTTACTCCAAATGACCAAACAATAAAACTTACAGAAAAGCGACAAATGCAAATGATTGCCAATTGTCTCGAAGGAAATGGTTTTTCTTTTTTCCCCATTTTTTAAAAAAAAAATGGTATTCTTTAAAAAGAGTTTATTATTTAAAAAGAGAAAAGAAGAGAAAAGAAAGAAAGAATAAAAAGGATTTAAGTTATAAAAGGAACAAGGTTTTCCTTTTTTCATAAATGCATTCTACCAAAAAAAAAAAAAGGAAAAAAATTAGGGTCCGATTGCTCCGCAACGGGTAAAAATTGACGCTGATTTTTTTTTTTTTCTATATTGATCTCATTACTACTTATATATTCATAGTTTTCATACTATAAAAGACGTTGTATTGCATCACAATCTCTCATATAATATGCAATCTTACATAATTTTAGATCAATAGACACTTTTTTTTTATCAATCAGATCCATCGACTCATTACTTATTATTACTATTCAAAAAAACAAAAAAAAATGTTCTCACATAAATAGAAAGGACCTAGACTCTATTATTTTTCAATTAAAATCATAATTACACGTGACCTACGTTGAAAAGAATAATAAGGTTTTTTTTTTCTTCTTAAAAAAAATACACCGAGGGGGAAACTATTAAACATTTTTCTTTTAATGAAAGAGTGAAAAGAAACCCAGGGGAACGTTCTTTTTTCTTTCTTTTTTGTTTGTTTATTACGTATTATTATATAATGTTACAACAACAACGACGACAACAACAACAACAACAATTAAATAATCAATTATTCGTTGTTATCATAATATTAATTTTTTTGATAACCAATATTAAAAGTATTCAAGAACAAAATTTTAATGATAACAATAATAATGATAATGATTTTTATGTTGTACAACTCCCAAGCACCGCATCAGGCATACAAATTCCGTCATATTCTCATGGTTTTTCACTTGAAATGAGTCATTGGACTAATGTATTTAGTACAAGAACAAATAATAAACAAAGTACCGGATTTTTACAATTACTTGGAAATATACAAGATCGACGTGGTAGTTTAATGTTACGGGTAAATATATATATACAATATATATGAAGAAAGAAACTTCACTTTTTTCCTATCTTCTTTACTATTATTGTTCACACATATGGAATACGTATAATAACAAAGCATGTGGTTAATTGCTTATACAAGTATTATTATTAACCATACATACAAAACCTCTGTCTCTCTCTCTCTTTTTTTTTTTCTGTATAATTTTTATAGTTAGGGGGTAATTCTCAAGATGCTGCAATTTCGGACGAATCAATAAATTCACCGATAGCAAAAACAGGTGAACAAGCAACAAGAACCAATAGTGGCGCAACTACTTTTAATATTAAAGTACATAGTCAAATATTTGATGCTATGCGACAAATTAGTCATATTGTACCCATGAAATGGATGATTGGTTTAAACTTTGAAGATGCCAGTAATACAGAGAGTGCTCAAATATTAGGAAAATTAGCTGTAGATAGTTTATTAGACGATAATCTACTTTATTCAATTCAAATTGGAAATGAACCTGATCTCTATGCAAAACATGGTGTACGAAAAACAGAATGGGGTATAGAAGATTATACAAATGAATGGATGACATGGGCAACACAATTATCACATCATTATTTTGATGATAACGATAAAACAACAAGTAGCACTACATCTAAAAGACGTAACATTTTCACAGGTGGCGTCATTTGCTGTACTTGGCAATTACAAGACTTGCTTGATAGTGGTTATTTTGAACGTAGTAAAGATCTTATCAATTCAATCACTGTACAAAAATATAGTTCGAATGCATGTTTCGGTGTTGCCAAGGGTGATATATCTGATTTTACAAGTCATTCTTGGATTACTTCATTACCTCGAACAATGTATGAAGAACCAGCTAAAATCGTTATTGAAAATAATAAAGAATTAATTATGGGTGAAACCAATTCAGCAGCTTGTCGAGGTATTCAAGGAATATCAGATACCTATGTCTCAGCACTTTGGAGCATTGATTGGCAATTATTCCTTTATTCGATTGGATTTTCATCTGTAGAACTTCAATTGGGTGGATCTACATCTCATTACAATCCAATGTCCAAAGTCGGTGGTAGTTGGATTGTCAATCCTATTTATTATGGATCTTTAGTAACTGCAGAAGCACTAGGTCCATCCGATGCTAAACCTCAAGTAGTCCATATCGAAGTATCATCCGATTCACGAGCTGCTTATGCTATATTTCATCAACAGGCATTAAAATATATTGTGTTAATCAATTTGAATCCAGATGAGGAAGCAGTGTTTTCTTTACAATCAAGTTTTACTGAATCTTGGTGGAACAATGATGAGAACGGTGATGAAAATAATATACTCAAAGTTAAACGGTTGACGGCTGATAGTTTACAAGAAAAACATGTCATTCAATGGGCAGGTCAAACATTACATGGTGTCTCAGATGGTCTATTACGAGGAGATATTGAAATTGATCAAGTGAAGTGTAATGATCCGAATCAATGTGAAATCACACTACCTAAAGGATCAGTTGCATTGGTAGGACAAGATTTTGATGAATATCATACTACAATAATTGCTGATCATTCATTTGATGTGGATGATTTTCTTGGGGTTAATAATAGTTATAACCATGAAAATAATTACAATTTTACAAATCCATTACGAATGGCTGGTACTACTACTACTTCTGCTACAACAACAACATTTATTTTATTACCATCCATTACTTCTTTATTTATTTCTATTTCTCTTGTTACTTATTACATGTTTATTATTATCTAAAAATTTTAAAACACACATGTCCTCTCCTTCTACTCTCTCCCAACTATTTGAACTGTATATATCGTAACTAAATTTTGTTTTGTAATTGATACCAATAGAATTTTTATAATATTAATAGTAAAAGTGATATAAGTTTCTTTTATTATTATTATCAAACATCAATAATCCCAAAAAAAAAAAAAAAAAAAAAAAAAAAAATTATTGATTTTCTGCCTTCTTTTTTGCCTTTTCAGTAGCTCTTGTTGTTGCTTTTTCTTTTGCTGTTGTAATAAGTGGATCCAATTCCTTTCGTTCAGCAAGTTTTTTCAATAATTCATAAATCATTGGTACAAAATTATGTTTACGAAGTTGATTTTCCCTCTAAAATTAATCCATAATAATTTTCAATTAATATATACATAATATATTAATTCCTTCCCCCTCTCCCTTTCTCTCTATTAAATCATTAAACTTACATGCCACCGTGCTCGTTTCTCTTTTTCAAGTTGTAATTTATGTGCTAATAAGTTACGATCTTCATCTAACCTTCGTCGTTCTTCAGTTGCATCATCAGGTAATGATAATAACATACCATCTACTTCTTCCATTTGTTCTTGATATAATTCTATTCGATCCTTTGTCAATGCCATCAAACTAAAATGTAATTCACTTGCACCATATTTCTCCATTCGACGCATAATAGCTTCATTGGCTTTCGTTACCCAATTATCATCCGTACATGCACCTAAAATTAAAAAAAAAATTGATATGTTTAGTTTGACACGTATAATAAAGTTATAGAAAGCCCTTGAAATATCTTCCTTTCAGTCATTGATCTCATTCAAAAAGCAAATAATTAATTACCTAAATTAACAGGGCCTCGACTCAATCCATCTAATTCATAAAGAGCACCGTGAATAGGTAAATAAGCAATAAAATGAAATAAATCTTCATCTTTACTTGCTCGTGGATCTTGTATTTCATTTACAAATGGATCGGATCGTGCAAAACTGTTATGTACTGATCGAATCAAGTCACTATTTGAAATTGCCAAGCCTTTCATCTATAAAAATAGCAAATAAGCATTTTTTTCTTAATACTATTACAACCCCTTCCCCAGTTTCTCTTCCCTTCTTTTTTTTTTTTTTTTTTTTTGAGATCTTTAAAGAACCTCAATTAAATAAAAAAAAATACTACTACTTACATCAGGTGGAAAATCACCTGTAAATTCTTTAAAGTTTCTTAACTCTTGACCCAAATCAAGATCATCGCGATTCAATAAAATGGATAAGATAGCTTGTGTTGCACAAGCGTTTTGAATAACTTGATTAGCAAAGAAAATATGGTCAGTAGAACCTTCAGGTTCTCCAGTGGAACTGACATTAGGTTCTGAACCAGAAGCACCTTGCCATTTAAATAAAAAGATTAAACCAAGGATCGGTCTAAGTTAATCATAATATATATATATATATTTATATAAAAAAAAAGGCGGGGGGGGGGAGGGAAAGGGAAGGTTTTAATCAATAAAAAAAAATGGTTCAGTCAGTCTTTCAAAAATAATAAAACTAATAATAATGGGTATTCTTTTGGGTTTTATGCCTTACTTTAATTGTTCCATAGTAGATTCATCTAAACTCCAAATCTCTTCTACTTGAACGCCTCTGACACCCATTCCTGAGATCAGTTCCGTGAAAACACCTATTTTATTTATTTATTGATAAGTTAGACAAAGATCAAATATATTCAATTGAAAAAAGATATATAAAAACATGTTATTAAAAAAAAAAGAAAAGTGTTCTTATTAATTTACCGGGATCACTTTCAATTAAACACCAATTTCCTGCTTCAGCCATATTTTTTTTTTTAAAAAAAAGATTCTTGAGAAAAGAAAGGAAGAAATAACACTTTTGAGCCGCGTGTATGCAGAAAATCAAAAAAAAAAAAAATATGCTTGGTTGGGAAGGTGTGTGGTACCCTCTTTTTTTTTCATACTCCATTATATCCGAATGAATTAAATTCCTTATTTGGAATGTATAGAAAAACAATAATGGTTAACAATAATAAATACTAATTATGGGGTTATCATATCATTTTATTTACAACACATCAACTATAATTATTTGATGGTCAGTTATCAAGAGTTCATATATACAGGAGTCTATTAAATAAATTTGCATGAATTTGTTGTATAAACAGTAGATGAGGTATTTTTTAATTTTTCAGTTCCAACTGACAAAAGTAACATATCATAAAAAGATGAATTACACTATTACTCAATAAACTACCTATATCATTATGAATTTTATTTATTAAAGTTAAAAAATATAATAAGAAACTCTTCTTGCTCTATCTCCTATATGCTCGCTTTTTATCAATTGAAAAATAATTATCCTGTTCTAGCTCTTTTTCTTTTAGTAGATTTATCAACCAGAATTATATCCCCAGTAGCTAATAAATTCTTCGATTGAACTAATAATAAAAAAAAAAAAAAGAATTTCAAACAACAAAAGTATACCAGTTAGTGATATTTGACTATAATTGAATAATCATTTATAAACCCAATAATTTCTTACGTATTTAATTAATAATGTACGTACCATCAAATGTTAAAAGTTGTCCAGAAGTTGTCTTCAAAACATAATTTTTATTGAATTCTCCTAATTTCTGTGGTAACTTTGAAAAATGTCGGTTACGAATGTGTTGAATAATTCCAGGTATATGAATACCTGAAGAATCACAACCTTGATATGGACAGTAAAATCGTTGTGAATCTTTTTTATTATTATTATATTAATGTTCAAGTAAGTATAATTCTTTTAAGCATTGCAAAAATATATCTTTTTTTTTTTTTTACAAACCTTGTTGATGTAGTTCTTTCTTGACGACCATTTTTTCATTGGGTTTTAACATATTAGCTGAACTTTCTATATAATAAATCGTATTCAAATAATAAATAATATTAAATCAGAGATTGAAAATGTATACCAAAAATAATGATAATAAGTGTTTATATATATACCATTGAATTCAATGTCATCTCCAGAGGAATTTTTTATAGTATAATATGTCGCAGCTCTTGCTGGCATACGTGGGAATTCAGGATCATGACGCTCTCTTATATGCGAGTAAAGTTCATGTTGACGTTTTCGTCTACTGTCACAATTTTGATATGGACAACAAAATTCTCCTAATTAATTTTATAATTTATATTAGAGCAAAAATAAGGTTATAACATTGAATTTCACAATTACATAATTAAAAAAAAAAAAAAGAAACTCTTTCTATTATTTTCATCAACAAACCTCGTTCTAATTCCGCGACGATTTGATCACCTTCTTTTAATATATCTTGTTCATTTTCTGAATATAACATAAACGTTGAAAGAAAGTCAAATAATTTCACTCTTGTACGTAAATCATAATATACTTATAAAAATTCGTTTAATTTACCACTGAAGTTCATTATTTTTCCAGAAGGAGTTTTTAATATATTAACTCTTCTAGCTGTCACTTTTAATATAGGAAGCTCTGAATCATGTCGTTCACGAATATGAGAATAAACTCCAGTTCTATCTGTTCTTGATATATCACATCCTTGATATGGACAATATAAACGTTTAGGATCTGCAAAATAATATATAAATACATGGTAAATAACAACAAATAATTTACACACACACATGTATATATATATATATATCTTTTAACTGAGATATTTAGTTTACAAACCTAATTTCTCTTTTTCAGCTACTATTTTCTCTCCACTTTTTAATAAGGATTGTGAATTTTCTATTAAAAAACGTGAGTAAGGATATTAAATTCTAAGTATTATTTTGTACATTTTACAATAATCTTATACCTGTGAAATCAATAGTTTGTCCAGAAGGAGTCTTGAAAATGTATGTAACTTTGGTATTTGTTGCTCTGTGAAATTCTGGATAATGTTTACTTCGAATATGCATATATACATCATTTCTTTGTGCCCTTGAGTAATCACATCCTTGGTATGGACAGTATAAATGATCTACATAATATATATATATAAAAGATTTATTGTGAATATCTTTACAACTGTTGTTCAAGTTCATAGATGATTAGATTATAGAAAAAAAAAAGTAGTAAATATATTTTATTATGATTATTCAAACCTTTTGGTTTATTTTTCGCTAAAATTAGTATATCACCTTCTTTTAATGGTTTATGTGAACTATCTATGTATAATCATATTAAAAAAAATCATTGTTTTAGTAATTAATAATAAAACAATACCTAAATTATCCAATAAATTAATTACGTAGTTACCTTTACAATTAACAGGTTCTCCAGTAACAGTTGTATAGATCATATTCCTTCCTCCTCCAAAATAAGGTAAATCTGGATAATGCTTTTCTCGGATATGTTGATACATTGAATTCGGAGCATATCTAGTAGAATTACATCCTTGATAAGGACAATAACCTCGTTGTCGTTCTAAATGAATTACAAAATATGATAATAGTATTATTACGAGAAAAAGCTTTTAATTTTTTAATAAGAAAGAAAACTAACCTTTTTTTTCACCTTTCTTTTCGAGTATAATTTTATCACCATTATTCAAGATATTTTTTGAACTTTCTTTTAAATCGTTAAATAGATAGTAAAGAGTTAGTGAATAATAAAATAGTGTTTAATTAAACAACAAAAAAAATTGGTTTCTACTAAGGAACTTTTTGTTATCCTTTACCGAAATCAATAATTCTTCCAGATGCAGTTCTCCAATTCCAATCTTTTGCCCTTGACGTTTTTAAGTTTTGTAACGCTTTATAATGTCGTGAACGTATATGCGAAGCTATATTTGACATTTTGTCGTACGCGATAGTACATTCTTTATATGGACAATAAAAGATCAATTCATCTATATACAAAAGGTAAATATTATATTGATAATAATTAACATATAAATATAAATATACAGGATACGTAATATTATTATTATTATTTTTTAAAAAAAATACAGCTGAACATCTATTCAAACCTTTTTCTTTAACAATTTTTTTTTCTACTATTACAATCTTATCACTATCTTTTAATAACTTTTGAGATTTCCCTAAATACATAAATAAATTACTTATATTAGAAGAACAAATCTAAAAAAAAAAAAAAAAAAGATAAACTGGTTATTTACCCTGGAATTTTATAATGTGACCAGAAGTCGTTTTAAAAGTATACGATTTTCCTCCATTTAAGAATGGAAGACTTCGGTCATGATGTGTTCGAATATGAATAAATAATCGACCTCTGCTGAGATTATTTGAGTAATTACATTTTTTATATGGACATTGAAATGGTTGGTCTATAATAATAATAAATGAATCAAGAATCATCTAGTAAGATACGATAACAACTAATAAATCCAAAAAAAAAAGGACACAAACCTTTTTGTTCTTCCTCTCGTTTATAAAATAAAAGTTTATCTTCATTACATAGTAAATTTTGTGAACCTTTTGAATACGTATATATAAATAAACGAAAGACAAATCAACATTACTCTCTTTATATAGATTATATACATCATAAGCTCTTTATTTTACCTTCACTAAAATCAATAATGTCACCAGAAATTGTTTTAAATATATAACTTGATATAGCAGGCTTAAACCTACCAGGAAGAGCAGAATAATGATGCTTTTGAATATGCCTTAATAGTGGAGACATCTGCATTCTTAATGTGTCACACCCTTTATATGGACAATAAAATTGCACTACATTTATATATTCAATAGTAAATAATGGAAATGAGGTTACAATTAGAACCTGGGATCAAATTAAAAATGATGTACGTAACACTATATAAATAAAATTTTCAAACCTTGTCTATGACTTTTAACCAACTGAATTGTATCACCTTTCTTTAACAAACTTTTAGAATGTACTATATACGTAAAAGAAAGAAAGTTATATAAAAATAAACCGTTATAGTAAACAAATATCTCATTTTAAACTTACAATCAAAATTAATCTCTTTTCCAGAACATGTTTTAAAAATAAAAGTGGTTCTTGTTGTTTTCAGCCTGGGTAATCCTGAATAATGTTTCTTTCGTATATGATTCAATGTTATAGGTCGATCACCATATTTAGCATCACATCCTTGGTATGGACAATAAAATGCCTCTATCATATATACGGTATACTTTATCATTAATAACTGCTAGTAGATATCTCTCAGTATATAGAGTTTAACAAAAATAAGTTGTTTAGTACCTTGCTTCTTCTTTTCAGGTAATATTTTGTCATCCGATTTTAAAGTTCCTTTGGAATCAACTACAATAATAATAAAGCATAATTAAATTTAATAAGGTCATTTACATAGTTTAATAATGCACTTTTATTATTCTAACAAGTTTTCTAACCGGTAAAATCGATTATTTTTCCAGTGAGAGTTTTAAAGTTGTAAAAACATCCATAGGTAGTAACTTTTGGAAATTCGGTATCATGTTTTTGACGAATATGCCGATATATGTTACATGCTCTGAAACTTGATATTCTGTCATTACAACTTTGATATGGACAGAAATATCTTCCTAAAAAAAAAATATCATATTTATTTTTTATAAGTACCCATTACATATATATCTTAATCTGAAAAAAAGAAAAAGAACCTTCAGATTTTTCTTGTCGCTCAATCAAAATTACATCTTTGTCATTTAATATATTTCGTGAATTTTCTAGGGAGAAAAATCAAACGAAAAGAAAAAAACATATGGGTTAGCAAAGAAACTTTTCAGTAGTCATCTAAATTGTTTGCTCTTGAGTATTATTATTAGAGCTTTATAATTTCATTTACCACTAAAATCAATAACTTTGCCACCAACTGTTTTAAAGCCAAGGCGTACACGAATGTTAACCCTATTAGCAAGTGAAGGGAATTTTGGATTATGTTTAGCTCTAATATGACCGTATATCTCACTGCGTTGTAGAGACGAACGAATACATTCTCGATATGGACAGTATAGACGATCTACGTGATAGTTTTTGTTTTGAAAAAAAAAAGTCAAGATAGTTAACTAATAAAGAATATATATATAAGTGTATGATTTTTATCATGTTAAAAAACCTTGTGGCTGTTTTCGTAGAGATAAAGTATTTTTTTTGAGGCCCATCTTCGTTGCCGGTCTTGTATCTTCTTCACTTTCGTCTAATATTAATTCACATTATATATTAAAAAAAACCATAATACATATTGCATAATAATATCTTTATTATTATGATTATTACCACTTGATGATGGTGTTGAATCTTCTTCTTGTGGTCTTTTACGTTTAGTCAATAGCAATGGTTTTTCGTTATCTATTGCTATTATTTAAAAAAGAAAATCAAATTTATAAACCTTCTCAATGAGATATTGTCATTAAATAATTTATACTTACCATTATCATTATCATCACCATCATCTTCAGCATAATCATCGTCATCATCGTCATTATCATCACCATCATCTTCAGCATAATCATCGTCATCATCGTCATCATCCTCATAATCATAATCATCATCCTCATCCTCATCCATATAATCATCACCACTACTTTGTTCATCCGTCTCAAAAATTTTGTTTCCTTTATTTATATTATTATATCGAGATGCTGTTCTTCGTTGATTCTTTTGGTGTGAACGAGTTTGTGCACTTGTTGCATAATCATCATCAAAGCTATTCTCGGAGTCAGAATCTAATAATTATTTTAGCATTAATTTTGAATGAGTTCTATTTTATCCTAAATACTTACTGCCTTCAAATTCAGACCCATTGGAATTACTGTTCGCATCATTACTACTTGACTCATTAAAATACATATCAGTTGAAGAAATTAATTGTTCCACTTCTGACGATACTTCTTCTTTTATATCAAAGTTTTCTGATTCTGAACCACTTTCAAACGCCTCTGATGGCCAAGGGTCTACTGAAGCTGGTATTACCATCGGTTGGCGTTGTTCAACACTATTTAAATTGTCTTCCTGCTTAACTATTTTACTGATTGAATTTTGTGACACTTGTAGAGTCATATTATTTCTTTCTGAATAAGACTCCTGAGATACAAATGACAATCGTTCCACCTCCTCTTCTTCATATTCCTCCAACTTGACGCGTATTTCTTTTACATTGTTATCTAGGGTTTATAAAACGAGATTTTTTTTTTTTAAAAAAAAAAAAAGAATAACAAAGCACCTAGAAATAGTTCGCTCTTTTCTTTTTATATAATGTTGAATGACGCGTTGTGTCAAAAACTTACTTTCTGAATGAGAATGATACTCCGTTGGTTCAATGCCCAATTGAACTTGATTGTCATTTGTTATAAATGCATTTGATTTGTTAATTGTTCGCTTTCTTAACGAATATCTTGACTGTATAGACATTGTGATTTGGACCAAGATAACCTAATTGCAGGTATAAAAACCTGTTTCCATCATATGAGTATGGCGTTTTATTATCGAGGAACAAAAAAAAAAAGTCCGTTTATGTTCCACAAAAATACTCCCTATTCGTTTCACGCTTTCAATCAAATGTATTTACTATGTGTGTATGTAACCATGGCGATGGTTTTAGGTACGAATTAAAAAAGGGATATACATACATGGCTCATGAGTCCAGTAATCACTTGAATGTTACATTATTTAAATTATGGTAGTCAAATTAGAAAAAAAGGGGGTTATGTACATACGTATATATATATATTATTAAAAAAATCATTGAGTACCGACAACTATTCATATACAACTGTTTTAATTTTTGACTTTGCATAATAGATTGATACATTGCTAATCTGTGGACATTCCTTGATAACCAACTTTTTAAATATATTTCTATCAACTGAATATATCAATCCTAATATCCCTGCATCAGTTACTTGCAAACTATCAAGTTCTAGACAGTTTAAAACTTCCAAGAATTGAAGATCACGTATTACTTGATTTGTTATCGAATCCATATGTGCCAACCGAATATATGTTAACTGATAACGATTAATTTCTTTAAAAAACGTGCTGATATCATTTTCAGTAATATCTGGTAAGTTACAAAAATTGATACCCTTTATGGTCTTGATATTCGCCAATGCAGCAAGTGCTTTATCGTTGATCCCAGAAACGTTAACAAGATGAATTTGTTCCAGTGCTAATTCTGGTGACTTTTTGGACAGTCTTGCATGCCGGTTGAATAAATCAATCAAATCTTGTATTCGGATATTGGCATCTTTGTCTACATACTTTATTCGTAGTTCTTTAAGTCCATGGGGTCGATTTGAAAGAAACGTAGCAACTCGATGGAAATCGTGTATTTTACGAATATCCATATATGATAAAGCTGTAGCATTACGGATAGAATTCAATATTAATGATGTTGTTCCTTCAAATGCATAAAATGTCAAATGTGTAAGTGCGTTGAGTTCAAAATCATGATACTTTTTGTATAACTGTTGCAGTTGATCCCTATCTATGGACTTCATATCGGTATGGAGGATTCTCAAAGTTTTCTGATTCTCGTACAAAATTGGCATAACACTTGATGAAGGAATTGCTTCATATGTACCTGAGTCAATATGTAAAACTTCTTTTCCAGTTTCGATGATATAATTCAACTGGTTATCTAATACTGATGTCGGCATTTCGTATTCTTCAGGATTAATGTATAAAAACTTGATGTTTGTACCATATTTAATAAAGCTTGGTAAGACTGAGATATCACATTTATTCAGTATAAGCCGTCGTAACTGATTGCATTTTTGTAACATCCGATCGATAGCATTGCCGTTAATGCTCTTGAACTTTAATTTAAGATCAACCAGGGCAATATTTTGGTGTTGGAGCGCTGCAAAGTTACCTAGAACGGTGTGTGAATTTATTGTTGTAGATGTTGAAGAGTATGATAAATTTAATAAAGAGTTACAAGATGAAAGAATATCAATCAATGTAACTGTCGGTCGATGGTCTCCAAAATCAAGATCAATGGTGGTTAATGTATGTTTGGCTGTATTCCAGAATGCAGTGACTAAGACTGTAAAATATGGGTGTATATTTTGTAATGCTTGCTCTAATATAATAATTATAATATTAAGTATATATATAATGTATTTATTTTTTGTTTACTATAGTATTATCGTCAGTTGTGCTAATATAACTCATATTACCTCTCATTTCCAGTGTCGTAAGTTTACTAAATAAACCATCTTTCATGGATTGAAGGTATAATAAACGAGTAGATTCTCTACTTGTATTTATCGTCAAATGTTCAACATAGGGTGCAATTTGTGTTATTGCAGATGTTAATAATGGGGAATCATCTTCTCCATCAGAAACTACTATATTTCGCCAAATAGCCGCGGAACCAAGTATTATTTTGCGCCAATGTTTTGATACATTCAGACACTCTATCCGTGTGCTTGGTGGCAACATCTTTATAATTGTGGATGTAACATCGTATGGAATAATAGCGATAATATCAATCCGTATTTTGTTCTTTGCCACTGCGTCATTTTTACTTTTTAAAAGCTTAATAGGAACACACATATGATCAAGTGCCGCATATTTTAAACTATCATTGTAGGCCTCGATTGCTCTTGCTTGATAACCATACATCGATAAAATGTTAGCTTTTGACTGGTATATAGTTGGTGACCTTGGTACATATTCAATCATTTTTTGAATGCTTTTCAGTGCCTTTTCAAGATGGCCTTGCATACAAAGAGAATAGGCCCGTACATTCAGTAATACCAAGACTTGAGAATCAAGTACTATATCTAATGCATCAGCTGCTGCTTTATCAATTTCTTGATAGCTTGATTTATTGCTAGTAGCACATTCATTGAATTTTTGAATAGTTGCTGTGTACAGTTCCAAATCGACAGTTTGTATCAGCTCGTTTTTCTTTGTATTGTTGTCAGCCATTGTAATGTTATTATTGACGAGTATTTTGACTAAAGAAAAGGAAAGAAAATAAAAATAAAAATAAAAATTATTGCCAGTTTTTGGTTTTACATGTAAACTCCTTAAATTGGCAATTATATAAAAACATGTCATACAAATATACTTATATAACACTGTAATAACGTCTATTCCACTTAAGCATTGCATACATTCCTGAAAATATATACTAGCCAAATTTGGGTATTTCCGTATCATCTTTGTCTTTGTTCAAGTACAATTCAAACGACCATACGCCAATTTAGCACAGTAAATACCTTTGATGAAATTTTTTTTTTTCACTTTATAAATAAACGGATTGATTGTTGAATAACTTAAATGATGAACAAAAGTGTGATATATTATACAGGGCTAAAGAATAAAACTCAGTATGCAATACTGATTAGGGTTATATATTACAAATAACAAAAAAAAAAAACAAAAAAAACTCTCTACACATTCTCATGTTTTTGTTTTTGCGAACCAAAATAAACATTTTAACGGGTTTGATGGTTGTTTATGTTGTTTATCTATTATGAAACTCCGTCTGTTTGGTGAATAATGGTTATACCATAAATAACAAAAACCATTGTTTTCGTGTTTTCATTGCGTCTTTTTTTCATTTTACTTTTTTACTATAAAAAAATGGTTGACAACAGCAGGACAACAACAACAACAACGTTATCATCATCATCACCATCATCATCACTTACATCAACACAACTGATTAAACTTACCAAAGATGTTTTGAAAATTGAGCAGAAATTAAAAAACACAATCAAAAATCAAGATTATCAAGAAACAATCACATACGCATCCGAAGTAGCTGATAAGCTCATACCATTAATACAACTTATACTTTACGACACACGTGCACATGCTTATTCAATGCAAGGCCAGTTTGAACAAGCTATTCAGGACACTCAGCGTATGATAGGACAATCACCCACAGTAGCAGCCGGTTATTTACGTAAAGCCACGGTCTTTTCAATGTATGGAAAACAAATACAAGCAATTGAAGCTTATGATGAAGGAATCCAAAGTACGTCATGTTTATTATCAAATTATAATACACCTGAAACTATACGATCGCTCTCAATAGGACGAGAAAAGGCTGTAGCAACCAATGAAAAATGTGTCGACTTTTTCCCACTTTTAGCTGTCGAAATTGCTGACAATATTGTTTCACGCCTTTCGCAAGCAACCAGACTAACATGTTTAACTCTATCTAAAGAATGGCTTAAAAAGATGAAGGAATGTCGAGATGGTTGGCAATCTCTTTATATTGATAATAATAGAGATGATATCAAACTACTTTCCCTGCTACCACACATTAGCTACTACACTAGATACTTGGTAATCGATACATCATATGGAACAACTGTTAATCCGCTGTATCTAACATATATGAGAAATGAGAGATTCAGCAAAATTGAATCGATCAAAATAACAGGTATTTTCTATCTTGTATGATTCCTTGCGAAAACATGGCATGCCACATGTTTGTTTATATAATATTATCTCACTAACCTGCTTGTAATATAACCCTAGCTCTCACAACAAATAATTTTCAACCATACTCTGGAATGCTCATTGTTGCACTATGGCAAACAAGACAAACATTAACAACTTTGGATCTGGATATGGGCAATACCAACGCCAATGCTCCTACATTGGCTGATATTCTTTCAATTTGCATTTATCTAACGAATCTTGTATATTTGAACCATTCAACAACTAGCACCTCATCCTTAATGGGTGATTTGACAACAATAAAAGACCACAAAACTCTAGTCAATTTACAGCTTAAGCTAGAAGTCATAAGCAAAGCCTCCCTTCAAGCTTTGATTGCACGATGTCTCAATTTACGGCGACTCGTTATGAATGGATGCGATGGAACAGCTCTGGAAATTATGAACACTCATTCTGAAAAGCTAGAAATTATTGGCTTCAATTCAAATGTTCCAGTGCCACAGTTACAAAGAGCAACGATACACGATAACAATAAAAACAAGACTGAACTACGATCGTTTTATATTGACATTACATGCGGTGCAAACATGTCACTGCAGATATCTCAAATGTTAAATATTATGCACAAGAGTCAAGCAACGTTGGAAACAGTTTATATTTCTGCACAAAACTATTATACAGCAAGGAATTACATATACTTTCAGCTTTCGCCTCCATCATTATCATTCAAACGTTTAAAAAATATGACTTTCTGCCCTTTTCATTCAGAGTCGGAAAATATCTTGCTTACGGCAGTCGCAAAATCACCATGTTTTACGGAACTAAGTACGATAAATATGGAAAACGTTGACAAGTTTGTCAACATAAGCATAAACATACCACCATTGCTAAAATTGAGAATATGCCAAAATGATGTCTCTTCGAATAGGGACCCTTATTATCACGGAAGAGCGAGAGAAGATCGTTATTATAGTATCAACAGAGATTACCGAACCGCAAAACAGTACGCCTATTTATCCCGACTATTTCAACATTACGCCAGAATATCAACATGCCAAAATTCGCTAGAATCCATTATATTTGACAACTGCTTTGGGATGAAAGGTGATGTGCTCTTGGCCTTGTCTGGAATCAAGACTCTTCACGAAATTACTTTACACAGCTTGCACCATATTGATACAACACATATAATCAGCGTCATTACTTCCTTAGCCAAACAATTAACTTTTGTGGATTTCTTAGGAATGGACTCTATTACCAATAGCATTCTAGCAACACTCAGCGGTTCTCATAATCTGAACTATGTCAAACTGGAAAGCTTATCATCGATAACAAGTCAAGGTATACGTGACCTAGTTGATTCCTTGAAACATCGTGGTGCATTGAAAAATTTAACCATAGTCAAATGTGACCAGATTAGCCACGAAACTATTACGTATGCAAGCCAGCAAATTAGCTGTATACAAAAATAATTGATTCAATAAATAATATAATTGTTGTTCTCATTTAGTTATATATCAGGACACATCTTTTTCCCGAATAAAAAAAAATAATCAAAATTTTAAATAACTTTGTGCAGTATCAAGATGTCTTTTGTTAATTCTCACTTTAAAGCTATTTGACCCAGTTGTTATTGTGCGTAAACTCAATATAAATACTAATCATATATTTATAATCTATTCACAATATTGTTTTAGTATTACTTTTATTGACCAATAGTCTAGACTATTATTATAACCCATATAACCCTCCACTTAATAATCTTGCTACGTATAATTTTAACATACTATCCAAACATGCTTACACATCTAACCAAGAATGTCAAAAATTGTGGCTGATAAACTCTTGCATACGTACGAAAATGGTTTTTTTTATTACATATCGATTATTACACTCATGGTCTGTTATTATAGAAAAAAATGCCATCCATAACCAAAAGATGTCATGTATGTAAATAATAATAAAATCAAAAAATGCGTTACGTACTGGTCTTAACCATACGTGGTATTTTTTTTCTTTTGCGGCTGGACTCTTGTGTTACCAAATTAGACAGTCAATGTGGCCATATTCGAATACAAAACTATAAACCTTTATGCATACCATCTTTTCAATTTTTTTTAGATACTGTGTGTAAAAAAAAAGGAAGTTAGGCATGTTTAGCGAACTGAGAAAAATAATATAACGAGTATGGAAAAACAGTACGTATATGATTCAAAGGAGACGGATTGAAATATTATGCAACAATAGTGCCTGATGTGAAATTTATGGTTTCACGATCGTTGATCCATGTAATAATTTTCTGGTGTAAATTGTGGTACCTTTAAAAAACTCATTTTACTTTGCATGTACGTAACAATGTCCCTTAATCATCAATATCATGCGATAGATAACTATGATCTAAATTATAACTGCATAATGGTATGTTATTAATAATCTAAGCATAATTGCATAGCAGTTTTTTTTCCGTGCCTCAAAATCAAAAGCATCCAATAACAGTAAGACCAAACTTGATATGCTCTGCTTCGTGTACTTTCTACGTAGCTTTTTTTTATATTTTACACCGACTGCTCTAGTAAACAGAGGCCTACCACAAGCATTTTTTATTTGTAAAATATAAAACAATATACTACAAGTACATAAAAAAATAATTACTTTTAAAACTAGTCACAACAATACGATGATCTCCTTTGATTTAATAATGCCATTCATTTTTATTTTATTTGAAAAAGATGGTTGATTATATTTGATCTGCTCGTGAATGGCTTTTACGATTATTTTTTTCAATCTGGTTAACGACTTTGCCTCTTTTCTTCTTCCTATTTTGCAGCGCTGCTACGAGTCGTGGGTTATTTTATACAGCACTATACCCAGTTACGTATATTCTACCAAAAAAAAATGGCATATACTCGCTGCGTTCTTATCATAATATTATTCTGTGGATCGTTAAAGTAAATATATTGTTGTTACGTACTGTGCTACATTAGTAAATTTATTAGAAAATCAAACTTAACCATATAGTAGAAGAAGACGATCATGTCAGTATCGTTTTATTTATTATAGTAACTTGTGTATTATACACAGCCTCAGAAAATATATCAACATCTAGTTCTTGTTACCTCTTTACACATATAAATACGTAAATGTAAATGAGTGATTCAATAACTCAAAACAAACTTTTTTTTTTGTTCTTTCTCCCCTTCCTTTATAACAACTTCTTCCTTCCTTCCTTCCATTCATTTTTTTTTTTTGGGAAAGTATCATGCTCTTGATAAAAATCTTTACCTCTGCATTGTTGGCGGTGAGTTTTGTTGCCGCCGTCCCTAAGGTCAAAGTATTAGACGAAAAAGATTTCACATTATATGGAAAGCTTGGCCATTATGAAGGACTTATTAAGAAACTTGACGAAGCTCTCCCTAATGTGTCAGTTAACAAAGTGATCAAGGATGTAAATCATATTAACATGGATTATACTCGTAAACAACGTCCTGGATGGAACAAAGCCTTCTCGTAAGTAGTTAATATCATTTCATATATATACACGGTATTTATGTATATTTATATAAATAATATAAATCAGATTCTGTTAATTAAAATAATAATAATAATCATTAATTATATATTTTTTTACTACTATTACAGGTGGTCAAAAAGAAAAGACGGAAGCTACAATGACCAAGGTACCACAAAGTGGTATCCACAAGGTATTACCAGTTCATCAGATGCCTATGGAAAAGGAACTTACGGTAAGAATGATATTATTCTTGCTTCCTGGTATGATCACACTACCAAAAAAGCAAGCAATCCCAAGAATAAGGGCGTCCGTATCTCGTTTATTGATAACAACAAAAGTCAACCCGCATACCGTAATGTCTTGCTTGTTGTTCCTTATGAAACTAAAGGGGGCAGCATCTCTTACCACCCAGTCCGCATTCATGCTGGTGGCATTATGTGGTATGGTGATAAACTTTACGTTGTTGATACAGATAATGGTATACGTAAGTAAAAGCAAACCAGTATATTTAACAGCGTTAAATGAATCAGAACAACAATAAGGTTTCTCTCAAAATTCAAATGATTAAATAATCAATAATTTGAAACTACCCAGGTATCTTCGATTTGGGCCATATCTACAAGGTTGGTAATGGTAAAAAGATTGGTCACATTGGCAAGGGCAAATACAGTGCTGCTAACTACAAGTGAGTTATTTTGAAAATATTCTTTTTTTTTTTTCGCAGCAAGAAATGAACGTAGATATATACTAATCTTTCTTAAAAAAAAAAAACTATAACAGATACATTATTCCTCAATGGGGTCATTATCTTGCTAAAAGTAAAACTGCCAAGGGTTTCAATTTCTCTTTTATTTCATTGGACCGTACCACCACGCCAGACTCTTTCATTGTTGGTCAATACGACAAAACTGGTGCTAAGAACCGCATTGCTCGTTTTAATCTCGATTCAAAAACACGTTTACCCAAGTCTACTGGAAACACTGCCGTCGCTACCAAATTTTACAAGATCGGTCTCAAATCCATGCAAGGTGCTGTTTCCGTAAAGCAAGCAAACGGGGATCTTAAGTACTTCTTTACAGTTAGTAAGGGTGATAAGCCAAGTGCTTACGGCACATTGTACACTTGGATTCCAGGCAAGGGGCTCCGACCTCATCCCAAGGCACTTTCGCGTGGTCCTGAAGATCTTATGTATCGCAAACAAACCAATTCCATCTATACTCTTGGTGAACACCCAGGGGATCGACCAGTTTATGGTATTAATGCGAATAAATATAATTAGATTATAGTACTATATATACTTCTTTATTTTTATCTTTTCCCTGTTTGTAGCACTATTAGTATACAGATTCTATAATCAGTTCATCATCATTTTACAGTTTCAGCTTACATTAAAACAGTATTATGCTATTAATATATACGAAGTTCCTGGTTTTTAACTAAAAATATATCGATGTTTACATTAACGGGGTTATAATATACAACATCGACTTACTCTCAAAGAAAGGATTTTTTTTAAAAAAAAATATTCAACTTGATTTAAATCCTCGGTTTCCATGAAATTTTCAATTCTTTGACTTTATAAAAAAGCTTAATATTGCTAAGAATAATTTTAATAATAATAAAAAAAAAAATTATGTAGGCTAGAGCATGAATTATATCTCCTGATATTATTTATAAAATTTGGCAAAGATGTTTCCATTAGTCATTAAAATTTACTTTAGTTTACTTTACCATGATTGTATGAAGTAAAACGCTTATATACAGCTTTCCCTCTTGCCCAATGAACAAAATGGAAACTACGTAATATGTACGTAGTTTGATTACTATATACAATCATTTTCTTTTACAAGAATACGTACGTAGCGTAGAATTAACAACATATACGTATGTGAAAAATTCAAATTCACCTTGTAATGGCATTAAAAAGATTTATATTAATACAGTAATAATAAAACAGTTTTTGCACAGTACAATGATAGAAAGTAAAAATTATCAAGGTACGTAATACAATAATAATACAACTATTAATGAAAAGTACAACGATAAACAATAATAATTAATTAATTAAAGGGAGTTATTAAGTTATAAAATAATTAAAAAAAAGGCATAGTAGTTTGATAATAATATAAAAAAATGAAGGGGAAGATAATTTTGATTATGGATCGCTATTAAATTGATTCTTGTCTTTGAGCTGCTTCTTTTTCAAAAGCCAATCGTTTATTTTTACTATTATAGAATTGAACAATCACCATCATTGGCATAGAGATACCTGTTGCCATAATAAGTGCTCGACGCATATTCTCTGGTGGATCACCATTAGGATCGCGTAATGCATCCATGGAAACAGTGAACACAAAAGCAAGAATTTGGGAGCATAACCATAATGATGGGCTTGAAATAGATTCTGATACAGGATATGAACCTAAATTACACAATTGATTTTTTGAGAAAAAAAAAAGTATTGTTAGATGGTCATTTAATTATACCTCAATTTTAACATACTAGTTTTTAGTTCTTTTTAATAACACAACTAATATTTATACATACATTCAACACTTAATTCTAATGCTACTGGTAATAATGAAAATGTGCAAAAGCCCATTATTGCACATATACCAACAATTGCACCATAATTATCTGGTTTCACTAATTTGTATAAAATAAAAGTATAAAGCACAGTTATCAATATAATGTAATATATCATACAATACTACTTATATATTGCTTAATTCAACACAGACTTACCAACAAAAAGAAGTGCGAGATACATAAATCCAGCGACAGGTACAAAGGCTCGAAGAATCCACACATGTTTACCCGTTTTATCAATAAAAATACCGCTAGATACTGCACCAACAATACCAGCAACTATGAGTGCCACAGCCGCTAAACCAGCATCATCTTCACTAATGCCATAAGGAAGTAATATTTGTGCTAATAAGGATGTCACTGTTGAAAATAATCCACACATGACACCAAACGTAAACCAGATAATAATGAAATCAAAATTGGTAAAGAGCAATCGGATACTTTCTCGAAATGGCATACGTCTTTCTTTGCTGTTGGAAGCACTATAAGAAGGTGGTGTCTTTGGTTTGCTAGGAATAAAAATAGCAGGGATTGCAAATGCCGTTGTAAAACATGCAATAAATAAAAACTATAATTTATAATTTTTGTGTCTCAAGTTCTTGTTAGCTAAATACATACAATGATAACTCAAGTTGAAAAAAAAAAAAAATTAAGAAAAAAAAAACCACAATACGTTATAACGGATTTCAAATGGATTGGATACAAATCCAGGAGCTGTCAAACTTGCAATTGCCATACCAACAGCATTTGCTATTTTCAGGTGTAATTAACAAAGAAAAACACGTGAAAGTTAGTTTGTGAATCTTTTTATTTTAAAAAAAAAATAATAATTATAAAAACTTACTTAATCCTGATACTGTTGTAGCACTGGCACGACCATCTGCTGAAAACCATAATGCTGCATACTAAAAATATATTTCATGGAGTAAAATAAATAAATTAAATTAGCTGTAACACAAAACATAGTAGCATAGTTATTTCATACCGGAGTTGAGGAACTGAGGATAAAAGGTTGTCCAATCGCACAAATTATCTACCGAGTTTAAATAATTGGGTTTATATTAAATGACAGGGAAAAAAAAAGAACTGCGTGAAAAAAAAAAAAATTGAGGTCACATTACCTGTCCAACAAATGCAAGTGCTAATCTACCATTTGATGCATGAACGAATACAGAAAAAAATCTTAACCAACTTCCTAATACTTGAAGGCCTGCACCTAATACAATCTATATTTATTTACATTTATAAATGTTGTGTCGTATTAGTGTCAGTCGAGGTTTATAAAAAATGATGATATTTTTTTTTATCAACAACCCTATTATTTATAGAAAACATACGCCTGCTTTAATACTATAGCGTTCATAGGTAAAACTCGATATTGGACCAGCGAAAAGATAGGATAACATGAAAACATTAGAAAACCAATTAATAACAGTATAACTACTCGCACCGAAAAATTCAACAGATTGTTGCGGAATAGGTGCAACAGAAAGCCATGAAAGAGACGAAGCGATATTTAATAAGCCAAGAACTGCAAGTCCATAAAAACGAATAGGATACTCTCGGTATTCTTGAGAATCTACTTCATTCAATGAAGTAACAACTTCGGTTTTTTCTACATTGTCATTCATTTCGGTTAATGAAGAACCATTCCCAGATTTACTCATGATTTGAATTCGGATCGCGGAACAAAAATACACCAAACAGAAATAAAAAAAACAACGGGAATAAAAATGAAAAAGAAAAATAAAAGAGATCAAGAAAAAGAAACTAAAGAGGTATGAAATATGGAACGTAATAGCGCGCATTGAGAGTATTACAAGGAAAATTGTGCAACTTCACACTTGTTTCCGTATGACTATCACTCATTTTTGATTTGTTATATTAATCTATACGTATATCTATCACCATTACCGTATATATTTCACGCATACACACATCCTTGATATAATAAATAACAATATGTATAATATAGTTCACCCTCGTAAATCAACTATATCATAAGAGTAACTTTTTATACGAACATGACCTGTATCATTGTGCGTATCCTAATACAATAAGTATTCCAGTTATCAGTTCAACATTCATTTCATATAAATATCATTTTACCTTTCAATAGAACTTAAAATCACATACCGTATATATAGGTTCATCAGGATGTGGATGAAATGCACCTTCAGCTTTGCAATTTGTTATAAGTGGGAGACCAGGTGGATCGGTCAGCCGAAATATACCATAACTGTAAAAAAAAAAAAAAAAAAAAAAGTTTAATTTTCTCACTATCCAAAGCTGTGGTTTCCCTTTTGTCATACATTACCTTGGATTGTGTTTTGGAGCACAAACAATAGCGACAGCTTCTGGCAGCATAATTTGATATGAACAATGGGTATGTAAATCCAGAGAGCTTAGAAAACATGATTGTGATGGATGTGTCTAAGTAAACAAAAATTGGAGAGAAACATTAGAATTAATAATATGAAAACCATTACCATGGTTTATAAAATTATATAAAATTGCTTTAGGTTACATGTATCCATCCAAATGTAAGTAACTCGTGTGAATCCTGATAATCAAACAATTCTTCTTCATTCTCAGTGGTACATGAATCCGGTGTCCCGGACTGTCTTGGAATAACCATTGTTGTCACAGTTAAAACGTTATTTTTCTACCAAAAATAAAATAAAGTAGTTAGCTAAATTATCCGATGTTTCTTCCTCTTCTAAAGAAAAAAAAAACTCACAAGAGTTCCACATAAGATTCCACAAGTTTCAATATTTTTTGAAGTATTTGTTTGAGCAATACGAAGGAAATCTTTTTGTAATGAATCAGGCAGGTATAAATATCGTAATGGTAAACCACCTTCTGTCGTTGATGCTAGTTTTTTTTTTTTTTTTTATAAATAAATACTATGTTAATAAAAATAACTTAATCACTTTTCAATTGATTTTGTGGGCACAATAAAAAAAAATAGATGGTTACCTGGTGAGCTGTGTATTTCATCTTGTTGGTCCAGTTTAATTTTAGGTGGTAATTTTGGTACAAATTGATCACTAGTGACGGGCCCCTTGCTTTCAAATTGCTGTTCATTTCTAATTTTTGGTGGTAAAGGTGGTACTGATACTGGTTTAATTATTGGGTCAGATTCCTCCACTATTGGTTTTGGTGGTAATGGTGGTGCATAGGATGGTGCGGAAGGTGTAGGAGATTTGATATAATTGAAACTAATTATTTTGTGTTTGGATCAGTAAAAAGAAGAAAATGTAATATTAAAGAACAATTTACCTATCACTTTGGTTATAAAAATTGGTTTTTGGATAATTTGCCTGAGCATTAGATAAATCACGTTGTTTATTCCTATGTCAATTTATAACATATTATCCATATATAATTAATCACCATAGAAATCAAAATCAGTCAAAAGCCAAGAGAAATTAAAAACTTACTGTTCCTTCTCTGAACCTGTTGTACCACCAATACCTGACACGCCTCGTAATGCATTTTGAACAGACCATTGTTCATTATCTGATCGTTTCTTTTTCTCTCGCGTATCCTCTTCGACTTGAATTTTTTCTTCCTCGGGTACATTTGCCTCCACTTGGATCTTTAGACTATTGATCAAATTAATAATTGACTCAAGAAACAATTATTGGTGTAATGCCGCTTGTTAAAAAAAAAAGTACCTTTCTGATGAAACTCTTGTCTTTCTATCGACAACACTTGTCGACTGTTTCCGTGATAAATTATTATGATTACTATTATTGTTTTTATTGATATCTTCCAAATGATCTTCAAAAAGCTTATCTAACTTGGGTTTTAATGTCTCCAACGCATTTAAAGCTTCGAGACAATTCTAAAAATAAAAGCAAAACAGCGCCAAGAATTATTAAATTTCTTTGCTTCTCTCTCCCAATCCCAATGCTCATTAAATAAAAATAGGCTTTTCATTACCAATTTAATAGCTTTGTTTTGTCGCTTATGTTCAGGAGCTTTATAAGATGGATGTCGAGAAAGTTCAGTTATTCCTAAACTATAATATATTTTTAAGGAAGCTCCCCATTTAGTATATACACGTTCTCCAAAGCATATTTTATGAGACTTTCATGAATTAAAATAAATCTGAACTCACTTTGTATATTTTAAAAATAAAATATACGCGTTTTCATAATCCCCTTCATTATAATAGACTCTTGCTTGTTTTATTAGGATATCTGCTGATCGAAAGTAATGTTTAATATTAATTCGAGGATTAATTTCAATGGTGGCAAGTTTATTAAGTTCTGCTGTCCCTCTTGGTCGAATAATTCTCATGGTGCCTTGACTAGTGTTGTTTTCGGGACGTAGCATTGAAAAGAATAATAGTAGAATAAAAAAAAACTCATACAAATCACATACAAAGAAAGAGAGGGCTACGTCGTCTAACCTTAATCATAAAAAAAACGAAGCGCTATTATTATGCACCCCGCTGTTATAAGTCAGCTGCATATAGGAAATCTTTAATGGAACAAATTTTTACCAATGAGTAACTGACAAAAACAATAATATGCTACACACACAAAAAAAAGAAATTGACAACAGGCTAAAAGAAGATAGATGATAATAATAATATAATTCCTCTTCGACTCATATAAGATTATTAATAAAGAATTTACTAAAAACTTGGATAGTAATAGACCAAATAATTGATAGCATTGTATAGTTGTCAATATGAAAGTACGTAGTAGGACATCACAACAAAAATAATATAATATGTTGGAACCAACTGTTCAATCATTATGAAAACAACACTTATAGGTCAATTAATTTCCTTCTATAACATGTGATTACGTAGTATGTATCAATGACAGCAGTTCTTATAAAGATGTGTTTCTTAATGTATATGTAGATCATTTGATCATACTTACATAAATAAGTAGTTTATGTCTCTGTTTTTCAACAGTTAATCTATGCATAAAAGCGAGTATGACACGAACAACAGGTACCCCGCTGTTTATTTGTTAACAAACAGACAAAAGATAGGGTCTAGAATTCTGTCACCGAGTATGCTGAATAATATTGTTTATAATTATAACTTTATCAAATATATATATAAAGAGGCGTAGGGAGAGGCTAGAAGTGAAATGAATGTTTATTTCTTAAAATAATATTAGCAACTTTATTTAGTATGTCATGAAAAAAAAAGACTATAAACATATAGGATTGATAAAGAGTATTTCAAATTAGATCTCCATGTGTTACTTGTATGATCGTTCCAAAGAAAAGTCTTATCGTACTTTAAAAAGTATCATAAAACTAACAAAAGAAAAAAGGAATTGCAAAAACACTAGAAAGCATAAAGAGTTAGATTTTTTCGCTGAGCTTTTTTTTTTTTTTTTTTTTTTTTTTTTTTTTCGATCGGATGCACATCATCGGTTTAAAACTAGCAAACAATTTGACTCCGTTATTACCGCGGTATTCTTGCAATATCAGGTAAGCAATAATTAAAGATTTTCACTTATACATACCCTGAATAGGAAAATTTGACTGGATTTATTATTTTTCTATTACTTTAAACTTTGACAAGTTTTTTGATGATGCACTAATAATTATTAGTAAGTTATAATAAGAATTTTCTTTGATTACTGTCTCTTATTTTTTTTTACGTAAAAAAAAAAAAAAAAAAAAAAAAAAAAAGAACGGTAGTTTAGACATAATCTGTATGCTCCCTGGTTTACACAATACTCAAAAAAAAAAGTTTACATGATAATACTCACAACTACTGAACGATATTGCAAATGTATATTGTTAATACATAATAATGATTTTATCCAGTGCATTTAGAAAAATAATAAATGATATGTTTGAAACGCATACCGTTACATACCTTATCATGCATTGGGTATGCCACACATCGAAAAAAAATAATATAATTGTAGGTATATAACCAGTTATTACAATCAAGAATAATAAAAAGGACAACATACATTGCATATTAACCATTCGGATATGAACCAATTAGTGCGTCAATGTGGTAAGCAAGATTGATAACGTCACACACAAAAGACGTAATTGTGTTTTTAGATTTACTGTATACTGTCATAATAGGTAGTCCGCAATCAACATACATTACAGCATTTGGGCGTTTGTAATGTTTGTTGTTATTTGTCGTTATCTGGAAACTCTTCTTTTAATATTGATAAAGAAGTGTTTTAAATTATAAAAGTAATTTGTCAATATGATAAGCATGATACGTAATAGAACATCAAAAAAAAAAAAACTTAGATGCGGATGCCTACTTTCTTTTGCTACGTGGGTTCTTTTGTTTAACTCGAATCTCCAAAAGTCTTACCATTCTACTCGGGAACAAAATTTAGAAAGGATTATAGTTTTTACGTACGGCCGATAGCACATTAGGGGCTACAAAAAGACCAAAAAAAAAAAAGGTTGAGACTGGGGGGAGCGATGGGGGAGATAGAAATCCTTATCAAGCAACAAAAATACCGGATGTCTTCATTCGATTGATGGTGATGCAGCTGGCAAGTACTTCTTCGTTTTCTCAATTTGATCATACTTTTTTTTTTTCAATTCCGCATCAATACGTAAAAGCTATATAAAAGAAAGGGTTTGATTTATCAAACAATACATTTTGTAATTTCTTTACAGTTTTTTCTCCATTTTAACACTACTGCTATCTCTTTTTTTCTATTCTCTCGTTTTGAAAATCTATAACAACATTAACATCTCTTGTTTCTACGTAACCTACATACATATTCTTTATTATTTATACATAACAATGCCATTATTTTTTTTCAGAAAGTCTTTACGTAAAATTCAAAGTGAAATTAGTCAAGAAGAACTTGTTCGTAATCAACAATCGATACAACAAGCACAAGTAGCTGCGTCCGTATCTTTTATAAATGATCCAATGCGTATGGGAAGAGTACCAGATGTTATAGGAAGTTTTGTTGATCCTATGGGTGGTGCTAGAGCTAGCATTTCTATAAGCCGTGATCCCACATGTACTGGTGCTTAAAAAATATCGTCCACCTTCTTCAAGTTCAATTCTATGTAAAACCTGCAACTGTAAATTTTTTTTATTTAAGGTATGTTTATTTATCTATAATTCCACTATCAATATTTATTAACAAATATCACGTTACTTTTATTGATTTTCCACTAGATCAATCTTATCCATATACATACATACGTACTACTGCTGTTCTACTGCTACAACTTACTATCTCTTACCTCTTACCTCTACCAATTTATCTATCTGTCTTTCTATGTTATACATACTTATCATATACATATATGCTTTATTACACTACCGCTCTTATACTTGGAGAACATATATAATCCTTATATATACATATAATTACTTTTTTTTTATTATTACTGTTATTATAATTTATTGCAAACCTCCTTGCTTCACACATACACACCTTATACCATACTAAGAAAAAAAAAAGGAAAATTATTGTTGCGGTGAAAAATCAAGTTATTTGTATTGAGAAACATATAATATAATGTTTATGTTTATATGTTGTCATGTGTCCTTACATTATTGTTATTTGTTTTTCATCAAAAAAAAAAATCACCGCTCCCAAATTGAACACACCAAACGAGTTTTACATTGTGATATGTTCTTGGCGTAATTTTTTTTATATGTAAAAAAAAAAAAAAAAGGTTGTACATATAGATTTTTTTTTTTCGCATCACCAGTTACTGGAAGTTTCTTCCTCTCCTGTTATGTTATTGGGTCATCGTTATCTAATGAAACTGCAAGGCTGATCGGATAAATAATAGGTTGAATAAAATGATGCTGAAAAAGTAAAAGAGAAAGTATAATTAAAGCCTTGATAACAATTATATAATTCAAATATGCAACTTTGAAAACCAAAAATGGTAAATGCGCCCCGGTTGAGCTACTCTGCTGGGTTTAAGGAGTTGACAGATGGAAGATGAATGATTGCTTCTATTTCCTTCCTCATTGTTTATAGTATGGTATTATTAAAAATAAAGTCACTCATTTACTGCTATAATTTATACTATTAATTTTATCTCTCGGTTGTTTAAATTCTTTATACAAGTATTAGTAGGGACATCTATTGTTATGTTGTGTAGAAAAATTGTTTCCCTGCTTTCAATATACAGAATACTGCCAGTGTATATTTTTCATTGGCTTTAAAAATTACATCCACTCATAAACCATCGGAGCCTCAATGAGGAAAAAGTGAAGGAACAGCTCAAATCATCACCATTATACATTCATTTCTTTCTCATTTTTCTCACACTTCCTCCTTATAAAACAAAACATACAATAAAGAAAAAATGTCTAACGATACTTGCCGTTTTGATTTAACTAACTCTTCATCTGGTGCTGCTCCTGCACATTCACACGACCATAACGCCCATAGCCACTCGCACGATGCGCATGAGCATGGCCATACGCATGAACAGCTTGATCACCCTGGTCACTATGAAGAACGACCCAAGGCTATCTATAAGAACCGGGATTGGAGTGAACGTTCTTTCACTGTTGGTATTGGCGGGTAAAAAAAACTTCTTATATATATTTAATTATTCTTTGGAAAAAAAAAAGAGTTGAGAAAGACTTTCTGATGTTTCTTTTGTATATAATAGACCTGTCGGTTCGGGCAAAACCGCGTTGATGTTAGCACTTTGTCAAAGATTGCGGGAAACTTATTCCATTGCCGCTGTTACTAATGACATTTTTACAAAGGAAGATACTGAATTTTTAGTTCGCAACAAAGCTTTGCCTGAAGAAAGAATCAAGGCTATTGAAACAGGTGGTTGTCCTCATGCTGTAAGCATTATTATCATTATTACAATAAATTTAAAAATTCTATCTTTTTGCTTTCTCATGTGTGAAACCATTGATAATAATTCTTTATCTTATCTTTGCATTTTTTTTTTTTACGCGTTCTTATTTAGGCTATCCGGTAAATATACAGTAAATGAAAATGAACAAAAAGAAGAAAAAAAAGTCCGCAAATCATATTTCTGATAAACTATAACCTGCGTTTTCCCGGTTTTATTTTTTTTATAAAAATATATATATAGTGAAGATGTCTCTGCAAATATGAATGCGCTTGAAATCCTTCATGCTAAATTTAATACACAATTGCTTTTAATCGAGTCCGGTGGTGATAATTTGGCTGCTAATTATAGTCGTGAACTTGGTAAGCTTTAAATAACTTTAAGGATATATGTCTTTATACATGCATAAAATGGATGATTATTAATAATTTTCTAGCTGATTACATTATCTATGTCATTGATGTTGCTGGTGGTGACAAGGTGCCTCGTAAGGGTGGTAAGTAATATTTTAACTTTTTTTATAGTTTCAAGGGAAAACCAATGGAAGGGGAATAAAGTGCAAAAATGGATAACACCTATTACAGGTCCCGGTATCACTCAAAGTGATTTATTAATTATTAACAAGACTGATTTGGCTCCTATTGTTGGTGCCGATTTGGATGTCATGTCTCGTGACGCAAAGAAGATGAGGTAAATAACAGTAATTTCTAAAAAAAAAAAGTAAAAAAAAAAAATGATAAATAACCACATTAATTAATTATTATGAAAAACAGAGGTAATGGTCCTACTGTTTTTGCTCAAGTCAAGAACGGTGTTGGTTTGGATGAAATCATCAGTTTAATTCTTGGTGAATGGCGTGCAAGTGGTGCCGCTAAAGAATCGGCATAATTTCTTCTTTTTTTCTTTAAACAGAGATTATTCATATGCTTGTCTATAATATATTTAAAACACCAAAAGTTGGGTTAATCTAAAGGGCTTCAGTGTCCGAACGAAAAAAAAAAGCTACCTGTAAAAAAAAAAAAACATATGCAAATAATAAATATATATATATATCCAGCTTTAACTCCCCGTCTTATTTTTTTCTTTTCTCTTTCTTGTTGTTTTGCGCGGGAAACTGGAATATTATGGAGCAAATTGCCCAAGACTCAAGATTATTAGCTGCTACTTCAGCATTGGCAGCTGTTGGTGTTGCAGCTGTTAGTTTTAAAGTGTTCAGCTTTCTTAAGACTTTATTAGAACTTTATGTTTTGAAGGGTGTTTCGGTAATAAATATTTTATTTTATTGTGTTCACTGTAACTAAGCAAAAAAAAAAAAAAAAGGCCTTGTACCTAACAACACGAATGTATCGATGTTGTCTTTTGATATAAATATATATTTATATTATAGCTCAAGAAATTTGGTGCTGGAAATGGTTCATGGGCTGGTAAGAAATAAAAAAAATATTATAAAGTGAAGTTTTGTGTTAAAATCAATAGATCCATTTTGTTGACAGTTTTTAAAAAATCATAATAGTCATTACGGGAGCATCGGATGGTATTGGCAAGGAGTTTGCTCAACAATTAGCAAAGAATAAATTCAACGTATTGCTCGTTTCGCGTACTGCCTCGAAACTCGAAACTATTGCAAAGGAAATTGGTAAAGTATCTTATCTTGAATACACGCATACGTTTAATTGAGAGTTATATGGAAAGGAAGAGTGGATTAGCTAATATATATCGCGTTTTTTTTTTTTTGCAATTGAATAGGTGATCAATATGGTGTAGAAACAAAAACTTATGCTATGGACTTTACAAAGGGTGATAATGCTGATTTTGCTCGTCTTGGTGATCTTATGAGCAATATTCGCGTTGGTGTATTAGGTAAAAAATTATGAAGAATGCTTCTTGTTGGGGATGAAAGTTATTTTTTTTTGGGGGGGTTAATGATAAATGATTCTATTTTTTTAATCAACATAATGATATTTTAGTAAACAATGTTGGTACCAATCACGATATTCCTACACCATTTACTGAAGAAAGTGATAAGGTTATCGAAGATATTATTGAAGTCAATGTTATGGGTGCACTCAAGATGACCAAGCTTGTATTACCTCAAATGCAAACAAAGTAAGTACAGAAAAATAAGAAGAGTTATGGTGAAAACCGGTGTATATGCCTTGAATATATCCTGTCGAAAAATCCATACATATATAAGCGTGCGTTTATGATATATTACAAAGGGGAAGAAATCTCATTAGTAACTGTTATTATCTTGTTTATTAGTCGTTCAGGTCTTATTCTTAACTTGGGTTCATTTGCTGGTATGGTTCCTAGCCCTTATCTTTCCGTCTACTCCGGTAGTAAGGCATTTTTGTCGACATGGACTCAATCTCTTGCCAAGGAAGTTGAAAACCAAGGTATTATTGTACAAAATGTCAATACTTACTTTGTCGTTTCATCCATGAGCAAGATTCGTCGTCCTTCCTTCTTGATTCCTTTGCCCAAGCCTTATGTTGCCAGTGTCTTGTCCAAGATCGGATTGGCCTGTGGTTCTAATGTTCCTTTTACCTCGACTTCTTACCCCAGTCAAGGTCTTGCTAACTGGTTCATGAATTTGCTTAGCCCTAACTTCTGGATCACTCAAAATTTCAACATTCAAAAAGATGTTCGTCGACGTGCTTTGCGTAAGCGTGAACGTTTAGCTGCTGAAGCTGCTAGTGGAAGCAAAACTGCATAAATTCTAAGTAGCGATCATAATAAATAATAATAATAACTAATTCTAATCTTTTTTTTTTTTGTTCTTTTTTCTGTAAATATGCTGTGAATTATGCAAATGATTTATTAATTTATATGGAAAAGGAAGAAACGGATCGTGTCAATTACAAGGATGGAGGTTGACGATGGGGAATAAGTGTAGAGTGATAAGAGGAAACAAGAATAATATGTGCATTGTGTCAATGTAATTGTATAGAAATTGGATGAAACATTGTTTTTTTTTTAAAAAACAGCAGCGAAAAAGCCAAGTTTTTGTACGGGTTCTCCGCGCATTCGTTTCTCTTGTACTGCTTTATCATCATCAATTAATTTAGCATCCAATTGTTCAATTAAACTCTTACCCAATGTAGTAGCAGTCTATTAAATTATAGATCGTGTTAATCACCTTATCTATAATCTTTATACCGAACCCTTTACAATACCACTATAAACCCACTTCCCCCTTATTATTGTTACCTGAATCATTTCAGTCAAAAGACTTGGATCAATACTACCATTTGAACCTTTTTGAACACCACAGATAGAACCTTCTTTATTGACACCCACGGTCAAAGTTACTTCAGAACAAAGTTCTTCAATAATTGTAGGATCAATAATATATCTATCACCAATCTATTATAATGTAAGAGTTAGAAACTAATATGTTTATTTTTCTCCTTACTATTCAGAAAACTCCTTAGATAAATTACCTTATATAAAGTGACAGCAAGTGGTAATCGATCCCAATTGCCAATAGGTTCAGCATCCTCGACATCATCCATCACCTCAAACTCATATTCACCGTCGCCTAAATCTTGAATTTCAGTCTTGGGGATACGTGTATCGAACAAAGCAGAACGTGTGGTCATAATAATACAATCCAAAAGGTTTCCAGCACAATCCATTACCATAGCATCCACATAGATAACCCAGCATTGTCTTCCAGGTATAATACAAAGTTTAGCAAGATCTAATCCACTTTGTGGTCCACAAAGAAATCGTTCTAATGCAAGTGTCAAGGTATTATTAAGTTCGTCGGCACCATGCCCTTCGAATTGTTGTGATGCACTTGGTGAACTATTTCAATCAATTCATTAATGAATGCGTTAAAGAATACAATTTTTATATATGGATCGTTTTTATTAATGGTGATTGTCTTTGTCCATTATTGTTGAGAAAAATAAAAATAAACCTATTCTATTTACCATTCAACATTGCATACAATGCGACCTTGGTCTGGTTGATCCTGTTCGATATCGCCGATCTCGACCTTGATACCAACAAGCACGTCACTGTCACCTAATCGACCACGCGCACTACCACTTGTTTGTGACAAAAGACCATTTTCTAATACCAAATGACGATATTCAAGACGACCTCGACCATCAGCGCGACAATCACTTTCAATACCTTGTGTAATATAACTTTTCTCGGATGGAGATATCAATGGAGCTGGCATGGTTATATATAAAACTGATAAAAAAAGTAATAAACGAAGATAAAAAGAGTGGCTTTCGGACTCTTGTTCGAATTTTTTTGCTCTCAATGAATTTTGCATAGTAAAACAAAAAAAAAAAGATCATATTACTCCAAAAGAACTTTTGTTGTCCTTTTTTTTTTGTCATCATTTTTGTGAATGTTTATCTATTCACTATTATTATCATGATTTGATAAATTGACATACATAATGATTGTCAATTAGCTATAATAGAAATAACTTGTATTATTTAATATTTACTCTAAAAGAAGCATGAAATTGTTGGTCACGCGGTATCCTTTGTCATACAGAAGAAATATATATTAAAAAACTCAGGCATATTACCAAATTATTGATCTGTTCATATGAAATGATCACCTTTCTTTTTTATGATTTCTTTCTTCTTTTTCTACTTTTCTATTTATTTATGTATAATTTCCCACCACAACGTTTTAAAAGATTACAAACCAGTTGACTTTTCAATATATTCTTGAGCGAACAAATACAATTGATTGTTTTTAATAATAAAAAAAAAAAAAAGAATATCGTCTTTGTATCCAAGTACGTACGAGGCGAGCCAAGTAATATTATTACAGTGCAAGTAATTAAAGTCTCTATTTAAAATCAGTACGTATGTACTAATCATTCTACTATACATAAGCTTATATAAAGCTGTACGTAACAAAGACTCACAAAAAAATAGAGGTTTAGGTTAATAATCCTACGTATCATCCCATTAACAACTTGTACTACGCATTATAAAACGCATGATTATTGATGTACATCGAATATTCTAGCGATCAAAAAGCAGCAGATTTTGTAGACACTACAAGCTATCGACAAGCCGTTAGAGGTGGGACATTTCGACCAACATGGTTGATTCGCACTCGTGATTGGAAAAAAGTACCTGGAAAAGAAGCGCAGAATGGATATTGTATCCTTTCCTACTGCTGGGAACAATCAGGTGGCTTAATACCAAAAGCTAATGAGAACACTATCAATACCATAACAAATAATAGCAGCAACACCAGTATTAATATATGTAATTATAGTAATCTTGAGGAACAACATAAACTAATTCAAACTCCCAAAAAAGAGCAGCGACAACATAGATCCAAGTGTCTAAGAATTTTTTCAACATTCAATAACAGTAAAGACAAATCAACAATAACACATGTATCGTTCGAACGTCTTGTACAACAAATGTGCCATGATTTTCAGATTGACTATTTATGGTATGACAAAATATGCATTGACAGTAACAACGACGACGACGAGAAAACAAAACTAAAACATATCAAGAATATGCACCGTATTTATGCTCATGCAAATTATACTGTTGCACTTGTACCAGAAATCAAAGTACATCATTCAAAAGATTTTGTTCGTCGTGGAAACAAGGAGATTGAATGGTGTATTAAAGCTAGGTCTAGAGCTCTTATGGATTTACGACACTCTTCATGGTTTAAAAGTAGTTGGAGCTTGGCTCAGGTCATGATGTCCCAATCTATATTGGTGGTGGGTCAAGACCTACATTTTTGGCAACAAAGCCAACAACTTATCAACGAAACTACGAACATAATACCAGCTGACATGTTATATGGTTTTTTATTGAATTTTCCAGCTCGTCTTCATCGATTACAACAACAACAGAGTACTGCTGCTAGTAGTAGTGGCGCAAACCAAGTTTTTCATCAAGCTTACTTTCGTAGCAGCGCTTGTCAACATGACTCCCTCTTTGCATTACTCAACATTTTCTATCCTGTCATTCAAAATGTTCAACCTATATTAGCAAATATTAATTATACGACAATGAATTTACATCATGCTTTTCAGGATCTTTATCGAGCAATTGCAGCTAGAGATCTCTCCATCTTATTCTTTGGGGTTCATAACCCAAAAATATATGGCCCTGTTCAAGGTTGTCCGAATACAATGCATGACTATTATATGCTTCCTTCATGGACCGGTATATATGGATGGCATTTGGCCGGCAATGTAGTTACAACCACACTATCCGAAACCGTCAATTTTGTCAATGCCAATATGGATTTACATATACCGTTTAATAAAGCTCATAGAATATATCCAGTACCTTATACTCACAATAATAATAGCAGTAAATACAAAGGTCGGTTATTCAATAATAGCCAAAGAAATATCATTCAAAAGTATTCAAAATGTTTAAACAAGATGAATAACCAAAAGGACCCAACAAGGCTTGTTGGTGATGATTTTTTGATCAATAAATATCACTTTGAACTATTAGCGCATTTTGGATGTGTCACTACACATTTTCTCAAGGATACTCAAAAGAATCATCACTTTGCACCAGCAGTTCTCTCATTAACAGAAGACGTTTCTGACAATGACGAATGTTTTGCTTTGTCGGTTTTTCTGGATAACCAAAGTTGTTTGACAGAATCTGTGAACACTGGCGTTATTAATAGTTCATTTCCCGTTGTCGGTAAAGCAACAAACAATACTAAGCATGTCTGCTTTTATCCAGTAATCAAGAAAAATGCAACTACTGGAAAATACAAGGCGATTGGTATATATTACATTGGTCAACTAAATGAAGAGCAAGTTTCCAACTCAAGAAAGTTTCTTGCGAATCTTTTTGAAAAAGATAAAGTGGAAACCTTTATCTTAGAATAAAAATAGCTAATAGTCTAATAATAATGATAATAATAATAATATGGTACAAAGTTATACGGATTTTCTTTTTGCTAATTATTTACGTATTCGATACATATTTTAATGATGGATGATGGAATAAAATAGCCTTCGAAATTTTATAAGAAACTCATCAGGAAATAAAAGCGACGCTTTCTTCTGATACAAATATCGTATAATTGTCTGTCATTATAACATCTGGAGAATAAAGATGTTTTTTATTTTTTGGAAAAGTCAACTGAAAAAGTAGTTTATTCAAATCAAATATTGGCAATGAAAATGAGGAGCTATCATCCGGCCAATATCATGCTAACACAGATAACCTGGCAATATACAGCACTGTAGTTAAATGCCTTGAAATTTTTTATACCTTACGTGGTTACATACCCACAATAATTATTTGTATAAGAATGTAGGGGCTTAATACATTTATAACGACCAAGTTTACATCCTCATCAGTATAGACGTTGTCCTATGATTTACAAGTTCAAAACCATGTACTTTTCGTTACACTGTATACAACATGAGGGGAAAGGGAGGTAAGACTAATATTACTATAAGCAACTCTAAAAATATGTTTTGTTATTGATATTTAATTATCATGTACCTATTTACGTTAATACAATAAACGTCTTGGTCATATGTTATAAAGAGATCCAAATATGGGTTTGCTAGAAATCAGTCAGATTGAAGTTCTAAAACATTATAGTACTGTGAAAGATATACTAAAGCATAATTCTATTGTTCGCCTCGAGGTAGTTACAATGTTTTAAAAACGTTGGAGTCCTCACAATGAAAAGTATTATATTGGAACTTGGTGAGAGAAAAAAAGTTGCCTACTGTTACTGCTACTTTTGTTACTGTCACGGAAAACCTTACAACTTAGTAGTAAGCAGATAATATTTTATATTGGTAGCTGTGTTATTATTACTCGCATAAACCATGTGTTGATCAAAGTGAATCCGATTTTAATAATGAAATACATTACATTTGCATAAAGAAATGATGTGAAAAAAAATAATATGATAAGAAAGAAAGAATCAATTGCAATTGAATGACATATATAATAATATATAGACATTAAGAAGAAGAAGAGTTACTTGAACAGATTTTTTAACAAGAGCCTTTTCTGTATAAGAAAGAACTTCTTTTTCTACCAACAAAATTTTATAAGACAAGTAAATAACGACAGAATTCTTATTATTGTTATTACGCACTATTGTCTTTTTAAACTTCTTTGAATTCCCGGCCTTTCATATAAATTTGCTGCGAGAGTCTTAATAATAAAATTCGCTGCTTATTTTTTTTCTACCTTTTTCTCTGCTTTTCTTTTTCTTTTTCCCTCTCCCTTTCTTCTTTCTTCAACCTCTTCTTCCACCTCTTTCTCTCTTACTTATATTTAATTTTTCTCTTTGCACCCACTCTTTACCATTCCTTTTTACTTTATAGATCTACTCAAATCTGTAACTCAATTCAAATTAGATCCGAAATAAAAACCTTGGTTCCTCCTCTCTTTTTATGTTTTTTTTTCTCTCTTACTGCATTGTTCACACTGCGTCGTTCGTATAATTGTTGTGGTACTCAGATGCATCCAAAAAAAAAAGAGTTATTATTATAAAAAAAATGATATACACAAATACACACATGTACATATATATATATTTATATATATATTCTCGACTAAAAAGAACCTCCTTATTACTTAGTCTGTAATCTTTTTTATTTTAATTAGGGGGGCTTTTTTTTCGTTCTTTTTTGGGGGGAGTATTACAAAAAAGATATGGAGGCGAAAAAAAAATGCTGTGTCATGCAATCGAAAAGTTGTTTTCCGACGAGTGAAACAATCAAAAGAGTAGTTGTCCTACATTTATTATTATCCTATCCATAATAAGCTCATACAATTTTTTAAAAAAAAAGAATACTGTAATTTTTATTTTTATTTATATATTTAACTAATCAATTATCCTTTTTACTTCTTCTTCTTCTTCTTCTTATCATTATTATTATTTCAGGTAATTTAAAATGATTTGATTATCATCACAACAATAAAGAATCTACATATAACAAAAAAAAATTAGGATATTTGAAAAAGAGATGGGTGAGCGGCTGAAAAAAAAAAAAAAAAAGAAGAGCACCAGCATCTAATTTCCAATTCCGCTCTTCCACCATTTGGCCAATACAAAATTTTGCAGTTTCTTTCTTTTTGAACCACTTTTCTTTCTCTCTCTCTCTCTTTTTTTTTTCACATCACCAAAACAAGTTATTTTTTTTTTTGGCCTTCAATTGGGACAAATGAGTCAAATAAAACAAGAAGATTATCCTCCTGGAACAATTGTATTTGCTAAATTAAAAGGTTATCCTTGGTGGCCAGCTAGAGTAAGTTTTATTTTTTATTATTATTATTTCTTTTATTATTATTATTTGGTGGGAATGTTTTGAATGAAAAGGGAACGATAAAAAAAAGGGGGGAAAAGAAGAAAAACTTTATTATTTGTTATGAAAAATAAGTATTTTATTGCATGACTTTAAAGAAGAATGATTTCAATGCAATGGAAATAAGAAAAAAGGAAGAAAAGGAAAACAAAAGAAGAAAGCGCGTGCCTCTGTATATATATATGTGTGTGTGTGCTTTTTGTTTTTTGAATATGGTAAAAGAATGAGGGATTCAAAACAAAAAAGTATGTAATTAAAAACTTTTTTTTTCACTCACACAAAACTGATTTTCAATAAATAAAATAGGTTGAAGATGACAAAAGCATTCCTCCTAAAGTTTTGAAACAAAGAACAAGTAAAGCGAAAGGACCTCTTTGGACAGTATTTTTCTTTGGCTCAAGAGATTAGTAAGTATTATAACTTTGAATGAGTGATTGAATGACAAAAGGAAGGATGTCAATTAAAGGGATTAGGGTGTCAAAAGTATTATTATATTTTGAGTAAAAAGGAAAAGTTGTCTATTGGAATTTATAACAACAATAACAAAAAGAAAAAAAAATGATAAGGAAAAAAAAATACGGAAAAAGGGGTGAGGGTAGTATGTGTATGGAAGAAAGTATTATTATTATTATTATTATTAGTGTGTGTGTGTGTGTGTGTGTGTATGCCGGTTAATATGTAAACATAGAAAGGGTTATAATAATTGATTACAATCACTTTATTAACTTTTTTTTTCTTTTTCTCTCTTCTTTTTTCCCTTCCTTTCATAGTGGATTTTTTGGACCTGAATCTATTCGACCTTTTAACAAAGAAAATGTGGAACATGATTTAAAGACAAAAAAGTTCAAGACAAAGGATTTGGAAAATGCTGTACGCCAAGCCTTAGATCCATCATTATTAGAAAAATTGGAACAAGAAGAAGAAGAGGAGGAGGAGGAATCAGAGGAGGAACAACAACCAGCTAAAAAGACAAAGAAAACAAGAGTTTCGCGGAAAAACGCGTCTGAACCAACAGCAACAAATAAGAAAAAAGCAGCAGGGAATATTGGAAGACGAGGCAAGAAAGCAGCAACAAAAGAAACATCCTCTACATCATCATCATCAACATCATCAAAGGAGGCAACAGCTACTGCTACTGAAGAAGAGGAAGAAGATGAATCAGAATCTCCAACTAAAATTAAAAGACGATCACGCAAGTTGGATGATACGGATAAAGAAGTGAATAATGAAATTGATCGAAAAAAGAGGGTAAGTAGGGGGAAAAAATGGGTAACAAAGCGATTATAAGAAGAAGAGAAAAGAAATCAACAAAATTGTTGTCATGATGACGGAGGAAGGAGCAAAAAAAAAAAAGATGGAAGACTTATATTTATATATGATACATAGCGCAAGTCCGTGTCAACTGAAAAAGAGGAACAACGAGCTAGTCCTGTTGTCAATCGTGATAATACCAATAATGCATCATCAGATGATAAAACAGTGACACCAGAAGAACAGGCATATCAGCAGGAGAAGGATAGAATGTATATGATGCGACATCGATTGCAAAAGTTGGTTTATCAAAAGAAACCGGTAAGTAATTTGATTTTCTAATAGTATATTAAGGTTTTGTCCTTTATGAGTTATATTATATCATATATATATATTATATAAGAGGGAAGAAAGTAAGATAAAACTATGAATAATGATGATTTATATATATGTATATAGGGAGAAATTCCAAGGGATAATTATCCAACTATATCCAGATTTCTTAAGCAAGTAGAAGAATCTCACATGACACATCGACTGTTTAAGGTATATATTTGTTGGGGAGCTATATATATTATATTATTTAATGTAAATAATTAATTTATGGGTTGTTATTATTATCGATTTAGGATACCAAAATTGGCCAAGTGATTAAAGCTGCAGCATCGTATACATATGAAGAGGAAGCTGAATATAATATCCCAAAACGTTGTAAACAATTAATGACCAATTGGAAGGAGAAATTTCGTATGGAGTATGAAAATGGAAAAGTAGAAAAACCAAAAAGTGTGAATCATGAAGGTACACCATCCGTATCACCAAAACATGAACCAAAAGATACCAATGAATCCGGTTCATCACAAACAGTACAACCATCTGTACCGGTAGCAGCAGCAGAAGGAAATAATAGTAATAATAACAACAATGGGAACAATAGTACAAGTGTCAAAAAAGAACCTATGGAAGTGGACGAACCATCACGTACTAAGATGACAACGGCACCAACCACTAAAACAGTAACAAATGATACTACTACTTCATCCAACAATAATGATAATAATAATAATACAACAGCATCTGCAACTACGACTCAAGTCGATACGGTGATGCAAGAGGCATCTTGAGTATGGGGAATGACATATTAAAACTTTCCTTTTTACCCTTATCACCTCTCTCTCTCTTTCTTTCGCTTAATCTTTTTTTTTTTACATTCACTTTACACTACACCTTTTTCATTCACACGCACACATACACACACGACTCTTATATTCACCCTCATTTCTCTCTTTTTATGGTTTTTTTATCTTTCCTCTATTTTTTTCATATTGTGATTGGTTTTTTTTGAAGCTTTTTTTTTCTATATATATATATTATATCTCTTTGTGCTGGATATCAAAATTCAAAAAAAACAAGGACTGAAAAAGGGTGTATCTCTTTTCTTTCCTTGTCGAGCTTACAAAAAAAAAATTCAAAAACGCATATCACACTTATTTTTTCTATATTTTTTTTTCTCTCCCCCTTTTTTTTTTTAACTCTTTCTTTCCTCATATTAAAGATTCATTCGCACAAATATACATTTTTTTTACATCAAATCAAGAAAAAGAGAAAGAAAAAATTTACTAAATATAATACGTTTTTTTTATGAGTGACGACGCCATAAGCTTATTTTTTATTTTGATGGTATTACATTGGCGTTTTAGACTTCAGGTGTGCGTATTTCTTTTTTAGTGTGTTTATAAAAACTTTGTGCTATGAAAAAATATCTTTCATAATAAAAGATTTTTGATCTAATGCATTCTCAATACGTATTACATTTTTTACTATGTAAATACAGATGTGCTTATATTATATTTCTCTCTTTATTATAACAGCTTTATCAATGTAAACCACTTAATTAAATTACATACGTATACAAAATTCAGTAGGTCTAATATTACCGTTCTTCATTCATTGGTATATACTATGCTTCATATTTTATATTGTACCTACCTTAACCAGTATTAAACTAGCTGATAATAATTTTGACTGAGTTAGTTAACTGAAGCAAGCACTAATTTTAAGGTTGAAAAGAAAACCAAAATTGGAAAAAAGCTGTAGTTTTTTATACATACGTATCAAGATGCATTCAAAGCTAAAGCAGTTGCATCATGTTACTGCTTAGTATCAATATCATCAAAATACGAGCAGCTAGGTATCACTAAAACGGATTCAGTATATAGGTACATATACACTCACTCCAGTGACACCATCAAAATACAATAGTCGGATCAACGGTTTTTATTATATGTGACAAGATAGAATCAGCAAGCAATACAAAATGACATACTTGGACCTGTATTCCTCAATTCAGCAATAGTCCCATTATTTGGAGACTTCATTTTTATGATTATTCACCATACTATTACGTGATTTATATGAAGGTGTGTTTAGCGCTAAAGACAAAAATGCGTCACTTTTAACTTACAGGTCTTTTTGTTATTAAATGTTTTTTTAATTTCAGATAAAAAAAAAAGAATGATTGGAACGAGTTTTCTTATAATCGAGTGCCACTCTATATTCCTTTTTTTTTTTTTTTGGTTCTATGGTGTCACAACCAAGTTTGTTTATATCATCTGGCATCAGGCTTGGTGTGTTTTTTACTATTTTGTGTTGGCACAAAGAAGTTTTTTCTTTACAAATAAAAACAAAAGCCTATAATTATCATTTATTTTACGTATGTATCTATTTTTATTTGATGCTTTCTTTTTCATTTTTCGTTTCTTTTTGTGATATAATAATAATAAGATGAATATAAAAATGGTTTTACTATATTTTATAACCATGGTTGTAACCATGTTACAAGATAATATCGTCATGGCAGCGCCATTACCACGAAACGAACCTGGTGTTTTATTTCTTCCAGATACTGCGATTGTTATGGGTAACCTTTGCGCCACTATTTTGTCATTTTTTCACTTATATTAATCCCGCACCTTTTTTTAACTTACTCACACTATGAATATATGTCAAAAAAAAAGATGATGGGTATGAATTATCAATTCAAGGTGTTTTAGGTGCCATTTTTATTTTGATATGTGCATTATTACTATGGTTTCGAGGTTTATTGGATTTCCGATCATCACAAGGATTAGTTGGGTTTATTGTTCTTGCATTTGTTGCTTGGGTGCTTTTAGCCAATTTTGAACCTGCCGGTACTTTTGGACGAAATCGATGGACCATTTATCTTGTTGTTCCTATTGCTTGTGGACTTATTGGGGCACTACTCATGTCTTGTACACTACACTTGTATTTACTTTTGTTAGGAGGATTAGGAGGATTGGCTGTAGGGTTATGGATTTTAGGTTGGCAAACAGATCTAAGTATTAAATCCAATTGGGGTCGTGCAATCTTGTTGATTATATTGGTAGTAGTTGGATGTACATTTTCAGCATTGGATCGAATTTTTCATATGTTTGGAACAGCATTTACAGGAGCTTATATGCTATTTTTGGGCCTGGATGTGTTCTTCCATACAGGCTTTACTTATTGTTTCACAACAACATTGGATGCTAATCCTGCCCACGGTATGTAACGAGGGAAAGTTAACGTGTTTCTTTTTTTTTTATTGAAGTGCGTGAAATAAAAAAAAAGATAAATTAGATTTGAAATTTATAAACAAATTTAATATATACATATAGCGCATATATATCAAGCAACACGCGAAACACATATTATTCATGCCGTATTGATTGTTGCAGCAATAATTGGATTAATGGCTCAATTATGCTTTGTAGTGGTAAAAAAAAAGATGGATATTGGACAGCTTTCTTTTAATATATATATAGTGATCGTGAATTATACAGAGAAACCAATTATATTGATAATATGTATATCAAATATATATGTATTTAGGGAATCACTCAACAATATGACCATTATTTTCCATCCAAAATAAGGTTCTTGCCACCGTATATGACATCGTCCCATTATTATAATTATAATCAACCATGGGTTCCCTGGCGTCGAAGAACTCCTATTGTTTGAGAAGAGTTCGGTTAATTATATTTACACTTGGTATATATTATTCTTTTATCTCTTTTAATAATGATTATTATTATATTATTTCTATACCCTCCATTTTTTTTATATGTATCAAATACTTAGAAAGCCACTGTGTACGTATACTGTAAAGAAAAAAGCCTTTTTCTTGTAATGATATGAAAAGTAAAAAGAAAAAAAATCCACACAATTATACCATCATGTGATATTATGCATATATACAATTCTTTTTTTTTTTTGCAGAGATCGAGATCCCTGATACAACCTCATCCATTTTAACAGTCTTTTATACAGCACATATCAGTGATTATCTATGCAAAAACAAACAGTATAATTTCTCTTTGATAAATTAATAAATAATCAAGTTTTTGGGTGGTGTTCAAGAAGATAACCCTTTTAAATTATATGTATGAAAAAGAAATTTATAGTAAAATGTCATTGTGCTATAAAAATATAAAAAGAAAAAAAATTCAATAGAATATGGATACCACAACTCCTTGTTTTTTTTTTTTTTTCTTTTTGAAAAGATGTGTATGCAACAATACGATTCAAGCGATAACAATCTATATTATCCTGTTAATCTCGATTTCTTTTTATACTATCCGTATAGTGTATGGCAGCAACAATATGCCATGCACCATGATATGCTAATGGGTAACATTGACCTTACTGGTCAGTGGATGATGACAATGAAAAAACATACCAAAACTAGTACAGTAGACATCTTATTTACTTGTCATATAACATCATCATGTACAGATCAACAATGGTGGCTTTTACAAGAAGACACAACAACTTCAACGGTAAATCCACACAATGTTTATTATACACCAGCAATGGATGAACAAGATGATTTTAACATTGATGTACGTTGTGTTTAGTAATAAAAATATTTCAATGTGAAAAATACGTATTAGAGAAAATGAAAAAAAAAGCGAGAAAACAAATGATATTAATAAACGAAAAACTCAGTATAATACACAGAGTCCTACTGGAGATAATCATCAAATAAATTTGACACCAAGAACAACAGAACCAAGTGCCACGACTGATGTTCTTGACGTCTCACTGAAAAAACCATCCATAAAATGTTGCATTAATTGTGAAACAACATCTACTTCAACCTGGCGCCGCTTTAATGGCAGTCATATGTGTAATTCTTGTAAAATTTAGTGAGTCATTTACTATACGTAACTATTTTTTTTTTGTTAAGAAATGATGTATATCATATTAATCTAAAGTGGTAAATTTAATATTGTCTAGTAATGGGCATCGGCGATTTATTGTCAATATTAAAGATAATAAAATGACTAAACGTGTTATACGACATAGTCGACGAATTATTGCTTGTTCGATTTGTAAAAATGATGATGCTACATTCAATTATGTCGTTAGTGGGAGCTGCGAGAAGAACGGTGTTTACGAATGTAAGTAGTTGATGTTTTTTTTTATTTGTTATTATATTTTGAGGTATCGTGTACAATCATGTCAGAAGAGATATACTAATTTGGATCGACAGGCCGAAAATGCTACAACGACGGGCGTCGTGCGCAACACTACTAATATCTGTAGATATAGGGGGAAAATTTTCTGATCAGATGACTACGTACATAATTGCTAATACTTATATTCATTAGTATCATCATTTCTATGCTCATGAAGAAAAAAAGCATGTAGTAAACATTTTTTTTTTTTTGAAAATGTCAAAAATAAAAATAAAAAAAAAGGATGTTATTAGTTCGTAATAATAATCATTATTACACATAACGAAAATCTTCCTCTTTTTATTTTTTCCCCTTGTAGTGTTTGTCTGTTAGTGTGATACACATACATAAAAAAAAGTTACCATTTACAGAGATCCAAAGACACAGTTTCCGATTTAGTCGTATTTCCAGTACAGTTCCATAGTAAAGTGTTTTTTTTCTGTGATTTACGTATTACAATGGAGTGCGTTTAAAAAAAATAAAATTTGGGGGGACAGGATACAATTTTTGGTTCAGCCAATTTTCATTAGTGAAATTCTTGGAGAATTAATATAATTTTTGTTAAATGAGTGTAATTTACGCCATCCAGTATAATATAATAATCAGAAACTCATTCAAAAAAAAAATAGTGTCATAATGCATGATTTACACGACTTTTAAACTTCCCATTTACGGTTGAGAAGTAGTATATGACTATATACAAAAACAAGGTGGAAAATGGGATGATAAAAAATGGTATATATGAACAATATTCATACTCGACATTATTTATTGAATTTCTAAAAAGCTTGTTTAGTTGAAGAAAAGTACATTTTCAGAATCCCAGTATAAGCTACATCATGTAATATGTATTCAAACAATCTCGATCGGTACGTAACTTAGGTTAACGTTAAACGTTCATGATAAACGCTAACGTGGTTCACGAAAATGGCGCTAAAGCACCCTCTTTCTTCATTTTTAAATCTCATTTTTGTTTTCTTTGTGATTTTTTGTAATATGATGTGACAATGATAATATGTAAAGAATTAACTTTATATATATTTAATATGTTGTTATTTTGAAATGATACGTAATAATAATACGTAATAATTGTATGATACACTTTTTATAACTAAAATGTAAAAATAATGACTATATATGAATGTGTGTGAGAGAAACACGTACGAAAGAGAAAGTATATAAACGTAACTATGGTATGAACAAATGGTGATGTTCGTGTTCGTGTTGGTATTGATGGAATAGATAATGAGTAAAAATATTATATAAACCAGTTAGGTTTGGGTGATAAGAAAATAAAGATAAAAAAATATATAATACGTAGGGGGGTTCAAAAATGAAAAATTAATTTTTGAAATCTGTGTTTTTTTTTCTTTTGGCAGTGCGATGATATAAAAAGGGACGAGTAAAGATAAATGGATTCATATAAAAGATATGTATCTTATCTATTTGTTTGATTTTTAGAGCGGTAAACTAAAAGATATTGTTGCTATTAAAATGAATAAGGAACTCGTTCATGGCTTTTCACATAGTAACTCTTTAAAATCGTCCACCGTCAAGACGTCGTCACCCATAACACAGCTTAGCAAGTTTTTGGTTGACCAAATCTGTAATCCGTTGTCACTTGACATCGACGCACCAATCACCATTACTTTCCATACTAATAGTACTTGTTACAGAGCTTGTATCAGATTCGGGAGTATCCTCTCAACAAAATACTTTGTTATTGCTGTTTGGTAGTTCCAGATAGTGGACAGCATCTTGATAGGAAATTTCACACATGATTTGAATCTTTTGGAAGCATATCAATATACTTCTCTAATTTTATTAAAAATACAAAAAGTCGATTACGGTTACGTAATAATAGAATATACAAAAAAAACATCCAGTTTTGTTCCCTGACTTACTTGTTGAAGGAATATTACGTACGGTTGATAAAACTAATGCTGCTTGGGAAAAATAACCAGCTGTCGTAGGCAACGAGATTTTGAATTTGGTTCACAGTTTTCGTGAGATCTGCGAAATTGAAATTTGCGTCTCTTGAGACGCAGTTTATACTTTTTGAAGTCTACGAAATCTGCGAAATTTCGCAGATTTCAAAAATTCATTTTTCATTTTTGAAAACCCCTAATCTCCATGCTCTGTCATCTTGGATCCATATACGATAAGTTCCAAACCATAGAATTGGACACTTAACACTTCAATAGGCTGCATCATCGTTGGGTAAGGAAGGAGTGGTTGAACATGAAGTAATTTTTTTTCGGCAAGTTTTTGTCCCTTCTGTATATCATCGATAACATCTTTTTCTGGTGTATCAGCCGGTTTGTCTTCACATGCAAAAAGATCACCATATTCTTTGTTAAATAGTAGCAAATCCACTTTAACGTCTTTTTCCATTTGATCAAATTTTTTCATTTTTTTCAAGTACTTGATAGCAGCTGCATAACATTCCGTTCTATAAAAAGAATAATGAACACCATTAGCTTATTTTCTATTGTTAATGATATTAATTTTTAATTAATGAGCATATCTTACCTTTTAGTTTGGTGTATATTATTGGTGAGAAATACGGCATCGAATAATTCAGAATAAAGATTAATTTGATACCAGCCTTTATTATGGATAGCATTTTTGAGGAGGCCACTTTGCCAGATAACAATTCTATTAAATATAAATATATATCCAGATACCAATTAGCTAATCTATCTGACATGTATTTGGGTGATAATAATAACTCTTTCTATAAGACTTACAATTTTGAAAGTGCCAAGAACAAAATACTTTTGAATACCTGAACCACCCACCAAAGGAATATCTTTTATTATAATTTCAATATCATCTATAGAATCAGCCTTGGAAATGTTCAGTAATATTTCCCGTTCTTCTTTTTTAATGGCACTTTCGAATGGAACACCCAGTGATTTTTGGAGTTTTGGGATAGTCTTCTGGAATCGACTAGGGAAAAACCCTGGTTTACAAAAGTCAAGTCTGTTCCTATTGCCACTATAACGATCGCTATAATAGTTATTATGATATGTTAGTTTTTGTATAAGATTTAATCATTTAATGCTTCGGTAAATTAGATAATATGTTAAGTATAAATACTTACAAGTTTTCACAAATGGCTCGTACTTTATCTGAAAGTGAGAGATTGAAAATATCATCAAGATTGAGTCTTTTCTGCTTCTTATTGTTATGTTCCATATTTGCTGCATTATGTGAGCATTTATTTCGTAAGCTACAACTAGTAGCCCACCTCGTCCAATTTTTTGTAGCCCACCGCGTCTAATTTTTTGTAACCTATTTCATGAACCCTTTTTTAATAAATAAAGATAGATCTTTTATATCATATAGCTGCTATTTTTTTTTATTTGATAATTTTGAGTATAAAATTACCAAGATAATGAATTTCATTGTTACTGCGTTTTTACATTATAACAGCACTTACATTATATTATAGTAAAATTACTTTGTGCTATACCTCTTCTGTTTTTGACACTTTTTAGACGACTTTTTAATTTCTAGAAAAGAAAACTTTATAGTTTATTTTTTATACTTCTTGTAATGCTCAGTAGTTTCTGCTTAGTATTTTTACCATATTATAATCGTCATTGCCAAAGTGCGCAGCAATGTATATGTATAAAGAATAAAAACACAGTATTTTTATCGTCATCTATCATATCTGTAGTACCATTCATAAACACATACGTACAGAATTTTGCATTTGTCTCTGGACACAAACCCACGAATTTACCGCATATAAAATATAATTTTATCCGCTTACAAAGGACAAGTTTTTCTGCTTATGATAAATGACTTTATTCGGTTATGAAAGTTAATTTGTTCGCTTATGATAAGTAATGTTATCTGCTTATAAAAAGTAAGCTGTTTCACATATAAAGAATAGAGATCTTCCCATACGAATGACAAGATTATTTACAAATGAAAAGTAATAATGTTCCCAAATGAGAAAAATGAACTTTGCAAATGAAGGGCCACTAGTGAAAGTCAGAGTTTTTAACAAGTGATAGAAGGGGGGTTTTTCGCTACCGGAGTTCTATAATTTTCACCAATGAATGGTATAGTTATTCGTGTTTGTTACACTTACTTTTACCTAAGTAATCAGGTCCATTCTTCTTCATGATTGAAAGAAATATTATTCTCAAATAATCTGTATAAATACTCGGATTTTTATCTTAATAAGAAAAAAGACATTTTATCAAAAATTCAAAATCTCGTTGCCTACTACAGCTGGTTATTTTTCCCAAGCAGCATTAGTTTTATCAACCGTACGTAATATTCTTTCAACAAGTAAGTCAGGGAACAAAACTGGATGTTTTTTTTGTATATTCTATTATTACGTAACCGTAATCGACTTTTTGTATTTTTAATAAAATTAGAGAAGTATATTGATATGCTTCCAAAAGATTCAAATCATGTGTGAAATTTCCTATCAAGATGCTGTCCACTATCTGGAACTACCAAACAGCAATAACAAAGTATTTTGTTGAGAGGATACTCCCGAATCTGATACAAGCTCTGTAACAAGTACTATTAGTATGGAAAGTAATGGTGATTGGTGCGTCGATGTCAAGTGACAACGGATTACAGATTTGGTCAACCAAAAACTTGCTAAGCTGTGTTATGGGTGACGACGTCTTGACGGTGGACGATTTTAAAGAGTTACTATGTGAAAAGCCATGAACGAGTTCCTTATTCATTTTAATAGCAACAATATCTTTTAGTTTACCGCTCTAAAAATCAAACAAATAGATAAGATACATATCTTTTATATGAATCCATTTATCTTTACTCGTCCCTTTTTATATCATCGCACTGCCAAAAGAAAAAAAAACACAGATTTCAAAAATTAATTTTTCATTTTTGAACCCCCCTACGTATTATATATTTTTTTATCTTTATTTTCTTATCACCCAAACCTAACTGGTTTATATAATATTTTTACTCATTATCTATTCCATCAATACCAACACGAACACGAACATCACCATTTGTTCATACCATAGTTACGTTTATATACTTTCTCTTTCGTACGTGTTTCTCTCACACACATTCATATATAGTCATTATTTTTACATTTTAGTTATAAAAAGTGTATCATACAATTATTACGTATTATTATTACGTATCATTTCAAAATAACAACATATTAAATATATATAAAGTTAATTCTTTACATATTATCATTGTCACATCATATTACAAAAAATCACAAAGAAAACAAAAATGAGATTTAAAAATGAAGAAAGAGGGTGCTTTAGCGCCATTTTCGTGAACCACGTTAGCGTTTATCATGAACGTTTAACGTTAACCTAAGTTACGTACCGATCGAGATTGTTTGAATACATATTACATGATGTAGCTTATACTGGGATTCTGAAAATGTACTTTTCTTTAACTAAACAAGCTTTTTAGAAATTCAATAAATAATGTCGAGTATGAATATTGTTCATATATACCATTTTTTATCATCCCATTTTCCACCTTGTTTTTGTATATAGTCATATACTACTTCTCAACCGTAAATGGGAAGTTTAAAAGTCGTGTAAATCATGCATTATGACACTATTTTTTTTTGAATGAGTTTCTGATTATTATATTATACTGGATGGCGTAAATTACACTCATTTAACAAAAATTATATTAATTCTCCAAGAATTTCACTAATGAAAATTGGCTGAACCAAAAATTGTATCCTGTCCCCCCAAATTTTATTTTTTTTAAACGCACACAACTGTTTATTTTATTACTATATATACAGCCTTCTGCCAAGAAAGTTTGCGCCACAGCAAAACAGTTAACATGCAAAGCCCAATGCTACGTAAATGGATTCTTTTCTATTTATTATATAATTACTCTCTTTTCTCTTCCTTCTCTCTCCTCTCTTTTTCTTTCTTTCTTTTCTTTCCTTTTCTTCTCCTTATAATACCTTTGTTTCTTTCTTTCTGATAATTAATATTTTATTATTTGCTACAATTATAACTTTCAATTATATATATCTCAAAAAGGAAAAAAAGCACAAAATGCCTTCTATTTGCGGTCGTAGTTCACATACAACTCCAAAGCAGCGGAAGATTGTTCTTGTTGGCGATGGTGGATGTGGTATAGCATAATATATAAATTTAAATATAGTTTTGAAGAAGGTCGTCAATTATTATCGCCAGTATTATTTTATATTTAACTTCCTTACTTTTTTTTTTCATACCTATAGGAAAAACATCTTTGTTAAACGTTTTTACTCGAGGTTATTTTCCTCAGGTACAAATATTTATATTTAATAACAACTTCATAAAAAAAATATATATGTAAAGCTTATAACTGATGTATTACTATTATTATTATTTGAAGGCATATGAACCAACTGTTTTTGAAAATTACGTGCATGACGTTATGGTCGATGATCAACCAGTTGAATTATCATTGTGGGATACAGCAGGTAAAAAATAATTGAGTAAAAAAAAATAAAATAAAATAAAAAAAAATAAAGAAAACAGGGTTAAAACCTTACTTTACTGTGCATGCATATTATGCATGGATTTGTTTATTCGTTTAACTACGTATTATAAATAACGCTACTATAGGCCAGGAAGGATTTGACCGATTACGAGCATTGTCGTATGTTGACACACACGCATTTATGATGTGCTTTTCTGTTGATGATCGAGATTCTTTGGATAATATTCCAAATCGATGGCTGGAAGAAGTATTAGAACATAGTCCAAAAGCAAAAATCATTCTTGTTGCTCTCAAATGCGATTTAAGAGATGATATACGAATATCATCAAGATTAAATCCCATCTTATATGAAGAGGTATACATACGTACATACGTATAATAATGATACATAATGATTTTATGTAGTACGTACGTACTGACTGAAAATTGCTATTAATTTGTTCTGATTAGGGAGTCGAAATTGCTAGATCAATAAATGCCGTACGTTATCTTGAGTGCTCAGCAATGCATAATCGAGGTGTAAAGGAGTGTTTTGAACAAACGGCGCGGGTTTCTTTGCCTGGTAAGAATATAATCTTACTGTTATGATAATCACATCGTCCCCTTAACAAAAGTTGGATTACTTATATCAGTATAAATGTATAGTGCATTTACGAGGAACGTTTGACGATCGAGAAGGAGGATGTATTATTCTTTAAAAGAAAAGAGATAACAAAATAATTGCACATATATACATATACACACTTACACGCATAATATATTCACACAGTTGATCCCCTTCAAAGTTTTATACACATATCATTATTATTTTTTATTATACACAACAAAACACAACAAGGTTTTATTTTTATTGTTATACTTTTTTTTTATAAAAAAAAACTAAAAGCCTTCAACACGTTCTTGAATCTTAAGAAGATCCGAGAAAATACCATATGAAGTTACAGCAGCACCAGCACCAGCGCCTTGAATGATCAAACCATTGGGGAAATACTTTGTGGTGAACTTGATGATGTTATCACTTCCTTGAAGAGAAGCAAATGGATGGGAACCAGGATACCTATTTTTATATATTTGTAAATAACATATAGGAGAGCCAACCCACCCCTTAGTTGACTACATTGCTCGCATCTCACAAATCAAGGGGGTGATAATGAGCGAAAAAAAAAAGACATTCTTTCTAAACTTACTTGAGCAATTTGACGCCACTGTTACCACCTTTGACATCAACAAGACCGACACAACGCAACACTTGACCTTCCTTCTTTGCTTCTTCATTCAATTTACTGAAATGATCATCAAACTCGGGCAACTTGGCCATGAATTCATCAGCCGAAGCAACAGCTTGTAAAGGACCAGGGACAATATTTTCAACAGGCAAAGTGGATAAATCCAAATCCAAACCAGCCAAACGACCACAAATGGTGACCTTACGTGCGACATCCATACCATTCAAATCATCACGAGGATCAGGTTCAGTATATCCCAATTCCTTGGCGACCTTGACGTTTTCGGAGAAGGATTGAGAACCAGTAGAAGAAAGGGAGGAAAAGTTGTTGAACAAGTAACTCAATGTACCAGAAAAGATACCTTCAATCTTTTCAATTTCATCACCTGTCTTGACGAAATCAGTTAAGGTGGAAAGAACAGGCAAACCAGCACCAACAGTAGATTCATGGTAAGCCATAGGAGTCTTTGCTCCGGTGGATGGACCGAGGTTAGCAGCCAAAGAAACAATTTCCTTGTAAAGATCGAGGGAGCCGGAGAAACCCTTCTTGTTAGGTGTCACGACACTGACACCTGCCTTGAGCCATGCAGGATAAAGTTGAGAAACGGCATCTGAAGCAGTACAATCAACAATGACGGCATGTTCAGGAGAATCAGCCAAGTATTTGGCAAAAACGCCTAAATCAGCAGCAACATTACTACCTTCAAGTTCTTGCTTCCATTGTGTCAAAGACAAAGGCTTGTACTCAGTGTCAGAGATAACCATGTTACGTGAATTAGTCAAACCAACAATTTTTAAACATTTAGCACTTGTAGCATGCAATTGTGCCAACAATTCGGAGCCAACAAGACCCACACCAACAATACCAATGTTAACCATATTTTACTTTTTCCTTTTTTTGTTTGCAAATAGAAGGAAGACGTGTTTACAGAAAAAAGAGGAGTTTTTTAAGTTCGGAACAGCAAAAAAATAAAAAATATACTCTACCCAAAACATAATAATTTTTTCGTGATTGATTTGAGTCATTGCATAATACAAGCATATCCAATCGTTTTTCTTTACACCCAAAAATTAAGCTAGACCATTAGATGAAAAGTACCTATTATGCTACTCACACATCTCTTTTTATTATTATATTCTGACGAGGTAGATCATAACCCTCATTATCTGCAATGCTATATAAATAGTATGGTTGTCTAGACCGAATGCAAATTGACTTTCATTAAAATATGCGGAATGGCGTATATCTACTATGATGCAATGCAGCTGTTATGTCTATACCATTCATTTCAATTAATTTAGCTGGTATGGTGATACAAAAAAATGGTTCCCATGGTTACTCTTATTATTAGAGGGTGGGGGAACAAAGTTAAAAAAAAAGGTAGTTTATGCATTATTTATTCTTTTTTTTTCGCAGCATACCCCTTTTTCTCCGTTTCTTGCAGTATACCTGGGGTATTATACCAATGGCAACTATCCATGACGAAACCAATGATGTATCATATGCAATCAAACCAAACGAACCTCTCATTATTGGTAGAGGAACTGCTCAATTCAATCTTACACACCCTAATGTTAGTCGAAAACAAGGTAAAACATATAGCTTTTTTTTTTCTTTTATTTGACGACATTTGGTACTTTTCACGCTATAATATCCATGTTAAATCAATCTAAACGAATATAATTCATACACATATATAAGTCGAGATTAATCTTTTAGACAATGGATCTTGTTTTGTGAAGCGTGTAAGTTATTTTTTTTCATGATATGTGCATTATAATACAACATACATAATCTATTTTTTTATAGACCTACTAAAACAAACTACCCTTGATGTATAAAATATAGTTGGCAGTTAACCCAACCCTATTAAATGGAAAGGCGCTTCCAAAAGATAATGAAATCCAAGTGTATAATGGTGATATCATCGAATTGATTCCTGTATGTAATACCATAGTATAATACTTTGTTGTACTGTTCTGTGCTGCCTATGTGCGTCGTATAAAGCTGATATTAATAGAAATTGATTGAAATACATGTGTCCAAAATACCAACAGAATGCATTCCCGTATAAATTTTGTTTATCTGGTAAAATAAATCAATGCTTAGAGCAAGACGACGTCGTTATACCACCCACTGTACCAACAGCAATGCCTGGAGAAAAGTACTATTATGATGAAAACAATATGGATGAATATCAAACACAGCAACCAAGTATAAGTCGATATTCTATCGAAGGTGACGAATATTATTCACTCGGAAATGAATTGACAAGTGATGAAGATGAACCTGTTGGAGACGGAAATAGTGATAATGGATCAGATGGATGGGTTTCTTCTGAATCTAGTTTATTAGGCGGAGAAAGATGGACTGATGATGATGCGGGCGACTACAAAAAAGATGATAATAAGGTACAAAAGAAATAGGATGGTTATTCAAGCATTTTTTTTTACTGCTTTGTACATATAAATATTTATAATGGATCATAATATACACAATAAGAAATATGCTTTGTAAATCAAAAGAAGATTTGTGACAGAATAATGATAATAGTAATGATAAATAAATAAATAGTAATGATGCTTTGGAGAATATATATATAGTTGTTAATAAGTGGTTCGATGGGAATAAAAAAGAAAAAGGGAATATATAATTAATCAAAAAGACAGTACCAGTCCCATAATGATAGTGTTAATTATTCAGTGCACGTGTTGGCTCTGGTGGTGGTAGAGAAATAGCATCGTCTTCATCATCACATGCATTTGTGGCGGATAACGAAGGAGATGGTAAAGTGGATGTCATAGTTGATGATAATGTTGGTACTTGAATCGGCAACCAACCTGTCATTCCTTTTGCAGCCCATAATGCAATATTGACAGGTAAGAACATTAATGCGACCAATGTACGTTGAGACGATTTCCGTTTATCTTGTTCAATACGATATAAAATCAATTGATCCAACTCATCCACTTTATCATCAATAGCAGAAAGTCGTTCTTCTGTCCATTTCTTAAATTTCGACTCTTTATTCTCCATCCGTTTGGCTGATTTAACGATTTTTTCTATGGTTGGTTCCAATCCTGCAGTAATCTATAAAAATAAAAAAAAAATATTTAAAAGGAAAAAACAATTTTTAAACGTCAAGAAGAACAGTAACAGGAGAAAGATCAAGGAAATCAAGCACACGACTACATTACAGTTATAATTTACCTTCCCAACATCTTTTTTGGTAGCTAATTGTCCATAAAGATAATTAATTTCCTTATGCATCTGATCCGCCCTGGAACATAACACATCCGTGAGACGTTCATTACGTCCCAAGTAACTTTGCAACTCTTGTGTTCGATCACACAGTAAGGAAAGGGCATACTCTGATGGTTTTATCATCGCAGCCAATACAAAAATAAGAATGTTAAAATACCCCATATAAGATTCATAATTGGTCAAAAAATATCTTGTAAAACGAAGTGAATAGGCCACAATAAAAGGAGAGATAAAAACCCAAAATAATCCGACGCGTTCTTCATGTCGTAATTCCTGACCCAGTTTAATTCGTTTTGAGTCTACAAATACTCTAGCAGAAGCATTATCATGAATAATGCGTCTTGCACGTGCTCCTTCAAAATAAGACCATGGAACTTAAAAAAAATCGCATCATTATAATTATTATATAAGCAAAATAAAATGAACATGATATTAAAATGCAACACGGTATAATAGTATACTAATTACCTGTCATCCATTTATATACGTAATATAAAATCAATAAACTTAATACAAAATCACTCCATACTTCCGCGCTCCCTGCGAAAAAGGCACCTAGCGTGGGAACGATAGCTAAGATAATCGGCCAGGATATTGCCGTAGAAACCTCGTCGTTGCTAGGATCTTCTTCTGTTGTTGCTGTAATATTACTACTATTACTATTTTCATATAAAGAAGCGCTCGATGTAGGCGCCGAACTTGGAGGTGTGGGTGGAAATTCGTTACTGTTTCTACTACTGCTACTGCCACCACTGCCATTACTGGGATCATTATTCAAAGATTCTTCTTGCATGGTAGTAGATCGCATGCGTAAGTCGTCATTATAAAATGTCGACATTTGTATAAATTAATAATAATTATGAATCAAAGAGAAGAAAAGAATAAAAAAATACTAATGAGAAAGCAGGATGAAAAAGCACACGAAGTTTCTTAATGTTTCATGAATTATATGTTATAATAAAATGCAGGATCGTGCGCGTGATTGGATTTTTTTATATATCATGTCAATCTTAAACCTTATATAGTCAAAGCAATTTTTGTTTGTTTGTTGTTATTGTTATACTAAGTAACTTTCTTTAAACAAGTGGGCGTTCTTGTCTTCTACTTATATATATATTAATCGTACTAATAATTATGTTCTTCCTATCATAGACCTACATAAAGCATTTGTTACAGTCAGTTCCATAACAGATTAAATTGAGATTAAAAAGTTTAATTTATGAATTGAGAACAATACGTAAGACTAAGTAATAAGAACAGATCGTAAGCCGAACCCGAAAAAAATTTACAGAATCATATGCATTTTGTATAACAAAGATGCGTAAACAAATTTTTTAGTATTGTAAATTGGTGTGTAATTAGTAAATGGAGTGAGAGGCCACTAGAAAAATAAGTATATTATGATTATGATTGATGTTTTATATCCACAATGGAAAAGAGGGGTAAGGTATGCTGCTCAGCTAAGTTGATCTTGTATGATGCAGCCATTTCAGAAAGTAAAGTCGTGGCCGATAGTTGGGCCGTTCAAGGTATAGGTGTTAATGTATTACACTAGTTGGTCTGTTTTGATAAAAAAAACAACACTATGTATATTTTTTTTCATTATATAATGAAAATAATGTAGTGCCAAGTATAAAAAATATTGATCAATAATGCTAATTGATACAGTGGTGGACTACGTGCTTTAATACGGGTAAGATTCGAGAAGGTATGTTTAATGATATACGTATATAAAGAGGTATTTAAGGAAAGGACGAACGTAAACTCTAGTTTTTTTTGATGGTCAAACTATAAATATAAAAATATAAACCTGTATATAATGTAAAGGCATACATATATTAGAAAGGGTAAAAAGAAAATAAATAATTGTGTGCTTTTTTCCAATGGATGTATTATAAAAGGGGAATTGCTACGGACACCCCACCTTTTTTTTTCAAAGGCACACAACAATCTGATATAATTACATCGTATCCAACCACTTATATACTATCTATACAGTAGTTATCATGATAACAGTCAATATTTCTCATCTTTTCTCACTATGTCTGTACACAAGTGAGAGTTGTAGCCCTTGTGAAGACAAGACAGAACAAGGAATAATGTATCCTTTCAATGTTACATACCTATGAGCGGTCAAATAAGCGCTATTGGTGGCGATAACGCTGTTACTATAATTTGTATGGTTGAAGAACCTATTTGATAGCTTTTTATTTGTGGGGTGTCCGTAGCAATTCTCATTATAACGACTTTATTTTATAACGACTTTTTTTTACGTCCTATTCTTACAGGAACATATCATTCTCCTTTTCAATATACGTAGCTATTTATTAAATAGTTAATAGTTGTTACTTTTATCTTTTTTGTCTATAAAGAATATTCTTTAAGATCACAACCAAAACAACTGCTCATAATTTTTATTACCATTTCAATATTTTAAACTCATCTATTTGAGGTTATACGTAGAGTTGATCCATGCATCCATAATTATAATGACGGTTCAAAAAAAACCCAGCGGATCAGTAGACTTAAATCCGTTTAAATTCGGGATTGTATAATAACAATCCAAATATGACTCAAACCCTACGAAAATGGATCGGTTTATAAATCTGGATTCTACTTTAAGATCCCTAGATGAAGCGCTCAAACAGTTATCTACAGATGGAAGTACTCAGAGTAAGCAAACCAGTTTCTCATTGTATCTAATTTTGTTCCTATTAACTGATTATTTTTACTAGGTATGCTAGCGTACATTACAAAAACAAAAAAAAAATTGCTTGGTAGCATTAGACCACGCTGGTTTGTCTACCAACTGCAATGATTTGCGTGAATTCTTAAAGTAAGTGGATAGTTATATTATGAAACTCTATGAAATCAGAATAGCTCGTTAATTGCTTTTTGTGATAGACAACATCCAAACGTTGAACAAATCATGATCGACACTATGCCAACCGAGAACACAATTCATGTCTATGAACGACATCAATTATTGAATGACTCAGAAACATTATAAAATTGAATGCAGTAAGAAATTATGTCTAACTGTACATAGAATCTCATCAGCAGCAATTGGGGGGACTTGAGGAGTGGGAGGAGTACTTCAACTGCTAGTACAGGTTCTTGAAAGTTTAAAGGATCAAAGGATTAGATTCAAGGACGGAACCTTTGAAAAGCAATAGCTGAAATTTTTTTGTGAAAATAAAATAAAATAAAAAGATCATATTTTTTTGTTATAGTTTCACATGCTTTATTAAATGCTTATTTTATTTTTTTTAGCTATTTTATAACATTGTTGTATGTTTTTTAAGGTATTAAGAAAATATTCTCTGGGTCCAGTTAAAGGATCAAAGGATGAAGTTCAAGGATTGGCTCTTGAAAATATTTAAACATCTAATCATCATTTGTTTATCCTTGCAAGGATGGAATCATGCACAGTGTTGACATAATCACAAAAAAAGAAAAGACCGTATTTAGCTACAATTTTTTGCTATATATTTCTCTCGCCGCAAATAACCTTGCTGAACTTTTCATCGACAAATTCGCATATAATAACCCAGGGCATAACTATTTCAGTAGTATTGTTAATTATGCCAGCGAACACCATCTTGACGATCGGATTTCTTTAACACACGACCGAATCATGAGCATAATTCTTATCCAATACGTATCAAGACAATGTAGGCAGTCTTATTACTAACACTATAAATAAATTTACCGTCGCTAACGTTAGAAACCAGCGGGAAAACCCCCTGAATTTCTTTTTTTAAAAGAATAATCTTTACCAGCAAAAAAATTGTCAACTTCCACCCTCTTGAGAACTTTGCGAAGAAACATTTTCTTCCGAACTTTGACATGGACTTTGTCCAGTTTCTTGAGAACAGTTTTGTGAATTATATTCATCGTCTTCTTTTTCTTCCGTGATAGCTTGTAGGCGATTATTTAGCATTTTTGCTTTTATATTGTAATCATGCAAAGCCTGAACTATACTATTTAATAATGCAATGTGTAAAGCTACCAGAGCTGTGGATAATTGAATAAGAAATGGAGTTAGCGACAAGATTGCTTTGATCGTTGCTTTGATGTAAACGGTTAAGTAGGGTAATAGCAGTTTGCTGTTATCATTGTTTTGTGCATATAATAAATAATAGTTTGTTATTACTAGCATGAAAACAGGGTTCACATACTGTACAGATTAGTCAGAAAAATACAGTAAAATAGGTACGTAGTTTTTTTTTTTTTTTTTTTTTTTTTTTTTTGCAATAAACTTTTAGAAATCTTGTTTTATAGCTACGTATATCATTGTTATTGAAGTAATTAAATAAATAAGTTATATTACTGTAATAATATAGACTTCTAGTTACGCTTTATAAAATTATAACACATCCATAAAAAAGATATTATAGCTTGCTGCACATAGTGTTTTATATAGGTAGAAGAATGAGCCAGCTTCCAACTGACATATTCTTTGCGGTGATATTACCATCCATTGTAGTGGAATGTCCTTTCTTTGTGTATCGCATTTAAACAAAAAATTGGTATATTCGAGTGGATTTATATAATTAGTTAAAGTCGGATTGTGGTTCTACAATAATTGCGAATTAATCGTAGGAAGTGACTAACTTAAAGCTGAGACTCGTTTGGAAAAAAATGATTATCTCAGCTGTGTTACTGATCTTGCCCTTTTACTTGCTTGAATCGAAAGTCTGGAAAGGTTAAGGCTCAGATAGAACTACATTACCATACAAGTATAGATATGTTTCATAAGCTCAGTAACAGTAGTAGTAGTAATAACAGAATTATGAAGACACTCCACCACCATGTGGTTCTATATCAAAACAGAATAACCAATAATCAATGTTTAATATGTCCAATAGTAATCTTTTAAGACTTTATTTATTAGTACAATGTAAAAATATAAATAAGTATACGTATTGAACGTATCCACCGCAATCGATAGCAATAATATTTACCGATATCATTATTACGTACCATGTTATATCCTAAATTTCAAGTTCAATACAAAAAAGCAGACAAAATGACGATTTATGCTTACTTCAGATCATTTTCTTTATTCGTGCACAATATCGAATTTACAAGTAGGAAAATTCTACAATAAAGTGTAGCTGTACATTCTAATTACCAGCGACCAGGTTAACCTTATGTACTCTTTTTTTTTTTTTTTTTTGGTTTCATAGGTATCAACGTTCCATATATTTTCATACTATATCATACATGTTTTTTTTTATTCAAAGTACTTGTTCAAAGTTGAGCTATATACACTTGTTGCTTGATAACAATGGCTATCAAGACGATATAAATGTGTTACATGATAAAATTCTCTTTATATTATAAATAACAAAATAGGTTCATTTTCACCTGATATGGTGAAAAGAAAAAAAATTCTAACGACACCTTTATTTGAGAAAAGGTGGGGAATCACAATAAAACTGTATATAGTAAAATAGGTGAAAAACCCCAGTAATAAACATAAAAAAAGTTATGAAAAGATGGAAAATAATTACTTCTGATTTCAATCAAATAACAAAGCTGACAACTTCAAATAACATACCAAGCAATTAATGAATTACCAAAAATATTGCGTAAAGATAACAAATTTGCATAAAAGGGATAAAAAGGAAACTTTGAGAAAGTCGAAGAACATGCAGCGGAGGTACCAAGATTCTATGGAAGGCTAAGCAAAAAAAAAAGACGATACACTAAAAAATTTCTTAAAAAAAGTGACACCCGCTTTTTTTTTAACTTACTTTTCCTTCTAGTTAAAATACTTATATACTAAAAATGTCGGTCGTGGTAAGATGAGCTTTTCTTATATTTCCCCTATATTAAATCTAGTCTATACGTAGCGGTACTAAAAACTATATATATTAAAGGGTTTTGATGTAGGAAATCTTCAAGCTGTCATCTCGGTTGCCAGAAACCGTGGTATTGACGTTATCTGTAACGAAGTCTCCAATCGCGCAACTCCGTAAGCAAATCAGAGATACCACAATTACCACCAACAAAAATAAATACATAAAACAAAAGCCTTCTTTCATTTTACAGGATAAAAAGTATATTGACACATTACTATTATTATTATTATTTTCTGTTAGTTCCTTGGTGTCGTTCGGTGTCAAGCAACGCTTCATTGGTGAAGCTGCAAAGACTCAAGAAGTTAGCAACTTCAAGAACACTGCCAGCAACTTGAAGCGTCTTGCTGGTCGATCTTTCGCTGATCCCGAGATCCAAGAAATTGAAAAGAACTTGACCCCCGTTGAACTTGCTGAAGCTGACGGTATGGCCGGTGTCAAGGTAAATATATATATATATATATATATGCTCAGTAATAGGAGATAATTATAATACGTGGATTGGAATGTGTGTGTGTGTGAGAGAGAGAGAAAGGTGACGGGTATATAAAATTATAATAAAGAGATAGAGGTTGTGATATATGAAACTGATAAACAAAATATTCTGATTTACTAGGTTAACTACTTGGGTGAACAACAAACCTTCTCCAACGTTCAATTGATTGCCATGTATCTTAGCAAGCTTAAGGAAACCACCGCTTCTGAAATCAACATTCCCGTCTCTGACTGTGTTATCACTGTCCCTGGTTGGTTCACCGAAATCCAACGTCGTGCAGTCTTGTCTGCCGCTGAAATTGCTGGTTTGAACTGCTTGCGTCTTGTCAATGACTTGACTGCCGCTTCCCTTGGTTACGGTATCACCAAGCTTGACTTGCCTGAAGACAAGCCCAGAAATGTGGTCTTTGTTGACATTGGTCACTCTGATTACTCTGTTAACGTTGTTTCCTTCTTGAAGGGTCAATTGACTGTTCGTGGTGCTGCTTACGATTTGCATTTCGGTGGTCGTGACTTTGACAAGGTCATTATGGACAAGTTGGCCGAAGAATTCAAGGAAAAGTTCAAGATTGATGTCTATAGCAACAAGAAGGCCATCTTGCGTTTGCGTGTCGCTGCTGAACGTTGTAAGCGTGTCTTGTCTGCCAACCCTCAAGCTGCTGTAAATATTGAATCTATCATGGATGACCGTGACGTGTCTACCATTGTCAACCGTTCCGATTTTGAAGAATGGGCTGAAGGTTTGTTCGGTCGTACTGCCGATACTATCCAAAAGGCTTTGGAAAATGCTGGTCTCAAGGTTGAAGATATTGATGCCGTCGAAATGGTTGGTGGTACTACCCGTATTCCTGCCATTAAGACCACTATCTCTAAGATTCTTAACAAGGAAATCTCCACTACTTTGAACCAAGATGAAGCTGTCTCTCGTGGTGCTGCTCTTCAATGCGCCATGTTGTCCCCTGTCTTCAAGGTCCGTGACTTCCGTGTCAATGATATTTGCAGCTACCCCATCAAACTCTCCTGGGCTCCTACTCCCGAAGAAGAAGATACTGAAATTGTTGTCTTTGATAACAACAACAACATGCCTTCTACCAAGATTTTGACTTTCCACCGCAGCGAACCTTTCACCATGGAAGCTAACTATGTCAACCCTGCTGAATTACCCCGTGGTATCAACCCCTGGATCGGCCAATATACCATCAAGGGTATTGATCAACCTTCTGAAATTAAGGTCAAGGTTAGACTTAACATTCACGGTATCCTCTCTGTTGAATCTGCTTACACTGTCGAAGAAAAGGAAATCGAAGAAGAATTCACCAACAAGGATGGTGAAAAGGAAACCAAGAAGACCAAGAAGCTTGTCAAGAAGGCTGATTTGTCTGTTGTTTCTCAAACCACTGCTTTGAGCAAGGCCTTGATGGATCAATACGCCGAAAAGGAAAGCCAAATGGCCTCCAACGATCGCTTGATCTTTGCCACTGAAGCTGCCAAGAACTCCCTCGAAGAATATGGTTATGAAATGCGTGACAAGGTCGAAGGTTCTTACGGTCCATACATTGATCCTTCTATCAAGGATAAGTTCTGCAGCGACTTAAACGCTGTTGTAGACTGGATTTACGATGAAGGTGATGATCAACCCAAGTCTGTCTACATTGAAAAGCTTGAAGCTTTGAAGAAGGTTGGTAGCCCTGTTGTTGAACGTTATCGTGAAGCTGAAGAACGTCCTCGTGCTGAACGTGCCTTGCGTGCTACTTTGCAACGTCTTACTGAAGAAGCCATGAGCTCTGATGACAAGTACTCTCACATTCCTCCTCAAGATAAACAAGATATTGTCGACCGCTGTGATCGTGCTCGCCGTTGGTTAGATGAACAGTTGGGTAAGCAAGAAAAGGTTCCCAAGCATGATACTCCTATTGTCTTGTCTCGCGATATGGCTCAAGAAGAAAGTGCCGTTGTTGCCTTTGCTACACCTATCTTGAACAAGCCCAAGCCTGCACCCAAGCCTGCTGAAGATACTCCTATGGAAGAAGGTGAAAAGAAGGAACAACCTGCTGAAAACCCCGAAGAAAAGAAGGAAGATATGGATATTGACTAGATTATTTGTTTGAAGAAGCAAAGAAAGGAGCGATAAATGTTAGGGTGTATAAGTAAATATATATAATCTTTCTCTGACGTAAAATTTTCACTCTATCTCTATCTCTCTTTCTTTTTCATTCAACAAAAAAAATATAAATACACAAAACACATCCGACCTTTTTTTACACACATTCACGACACATATCCTTTCCACTCACATTTATCGTATTTCTTTCTCTATTATCCTCTTTTTCTCTTTACATATTGCAAATAGATAAAAAAACACAGTACAGTATATACGGCATCCATTTTCGTTTTTTACAACTAAAAAAAAAAGAATATATATATACATATATATTCATTTGTTACAATTTAAACCAATTTGTATTAAAAAAGTTATTATTTTTGCGTAATATTTATTTTTCACATGGGTTCGATTCAATTTGTTCCTCTTAGTGACCAGTTTGTTGATTGGGATATTTTAGTGACAATGAAAGTGGTATTATGCTTTATAATATAAAATAATATTATCAAGCGGATAACGGCTGACAATTGACATTTCCTCTTGTCAATATATTTACAGAAAAAGATAGAACCAGTAAGAAAGTGCGTAAATAGAGGAAGAAAGACTAGGGATATTAGATGAACCGGAATAAAATGGCGAAACCAATTTACCGCATCCTTTTTTGGAATGTTTTAGTAGCTTCTCATTATATCTACTTTACTATACTTTACACACACATATAACCTCTCTTTTGTTTATTCTCAATGAATGCTCCATTTGAATCAGGAACTAATAATCAATTGTCAGCAACTGAATCAAATAAAAAATCGAACAAAAGATCTCGTACTGCGCGTGCATGGTAATTTTTTTAATATACGAAGGTGGGAGAAATAAAAGCTTAACAGTCTTTTCCTGCAAAAATAATATATAGTGATTTCTGTAGACGTAAAAAATCAAAATGTTATGGTGCACCAGATCAACCTTGTTCTAGTTGTATAAGCTATGGAGTTACTTGTGAATTTACAGACGGGTATGTATGTCTTAATTATTTTGAGAAAAAAAAAACAAAAGTCTAATAATAATAAAGTAAGCTAACAACCACCCCACTCAATTTTTTTTTTTTGCTCAATAAAAAGATCAAAAAAGCGCGGACCACCTAAAGGGTAATAAAAGTTGAGCTAGTTTAATCAAGTGCTGTACCCCTTAGATTATAATATTAACTCGATAACAAAAAAAAAAAATCAATAGGAGTCGATATGTAGATACACTCGAGAAGCGAATACAAAAAATTGAATCAACATTATCGAGCATTGGTCATTATTCAACAACAGTATCATCATTTCCAACATCATCCGTAAGACCAGTAACATCACCTAAAGAAAAGTCTCGTCGTTTTATACCCTTTCCGAAAAATAAACAAGAAAAAGGCGATACATTAGACAGTGTTCGATTTCTAGGAGATATGCCTGAACTTGAAATGTTTCGTGATCATATTGGGGAGAAAGAATATTATGAAGTGGGTGAACGAAAGTATCGTAAAGTTGGACGACACTATGTTGAAATAGTATCACCTACCGATGATCCCTTGGAAAAAAAACGGTTCAGGGGACCACCTATTCCACGAACTGTCACTGGAATTAATCATTGGATCTATTCCATGTCAGGCGTGGATCGTTATACAAGCGATCGTTTGATGAAAATGTAAGTGCACGATAGACAATACATTTGGTGGAGAAGAAGGCATATTCAAATACTGCTGGTAACACAATACAAAACTATATAATTGCTAGTTACTTTATGAATGTACATCCACTTCTACCAGTAATCAATAAGACCGAATTCTTACGACAGTATCGAGATCAGGCTGATACATATCCTAGTGCAGAATTATTGAATGCTATGTTTGGTGCTGCTGCGAGATTTCTTGAAGTTGGTTCACAGAAGAAAAAAAGCACTGCAGGATTTCCAGATTTACAATGGGAAGCACCTGCAAATTGGCATATCCGTTTTTTTGAGCAATCCCATGCGTTAGTTACAGTGAATCCTCCAAAGTCAAGTGTTTCAACCGTACAAACTAGTATCATTATATATAATACAAGTGGAAATGTATCATCAAGTGAATCTGAAGGCTGGATTATGAGTGGTACTGCAATTCGTCTGGTACGATATGAGAGATAGAAATTGATAGAAATAAAGAAGAAAGGTATGCGTGGTTGGACACTGATCTCATACTATAATTAATTAATTATTTATTGCTAGGCACAATTTTTTGCATTAAATCGGGACTGTGATGGATGGGATATTCCAGAGAATGAAAAGGAAACACGGAAACGTATATGGTGGTCTTTGTATATCAGTGATCGCTTTCAAGCAGCAAATGTGGGTCGACCTCTTAGTATCCATGATGAGGTAAACGATTATATATATTGGAAGAAAAGAAGTCTGTTTTTTTTTGAAATTGTTTTCGGTATTTACATTAAAATATACAGGATAATGATGTCGCTTATCCAGATCCAACCGAATCTTGGACCGAAATCCTTGACGAACCAAGGGATGAAAATGATGATGCATGGCCACGGTTCCCTTCTTCGACATTCCGACCAGAATCAATCGAAGGACGTGCTGAAATATACGAGCTTTTTATTCAACTAATCAAACTTTCTGAAATTTTGGGACATATCCTTCAAGCATTATATACACCAAGGGCAAGTAAAATTTCACTCAAATATGGATGGGATCAGATTGTGACACGACTTGATCATGAATTGACAGAATGGCGATTCGGTTTTCCAACAGCGCTGGATAAAACCAATTATAAAGACTTTGACGAAATTAACGGTTATTTCGCGCCAACAATTGGTAAATTATGATCATTGTTATTATTTTGACCATATGCGAATGTATATATTTAGATACGCTAACTGATAATTACCTATGTAGCGTCATTATTATTATGTTATTTTGGGTCTTTAATCTTATTACATCGACCATTTATTGAACGCAATACCAATATCAGTGACCGTCCATCCTATTCATCTTTTCGTATCAGTAGTAGTGCAGCCACTCGGGGAATACGTATTGCTGAACAGATGTCGATGCGTGATTATCTGATGCTACCATATTGTTTCAATATCACACCTATTTTACAATTTTCATTGATTCATATATATAATTCAAGAAATTCTGATGGAAGAATAGCGGCACCAAGTAGAGCATATGTCTTCAAGACAATGGAATTAGTAACAAATATCCAGCATATGTCTAAGCGCGCCACACAGCTTTACAGAGTGTTGAAGTTTATTATAGATAACATGAACATCACAATAGAAACTGAAGCTAATACCCCGACTCCGAATGACGAAACTGCGGCTGGAACAGCCACCACAGCTGTAACATTACCATCACGAGAGGCTACACCGCCACTGCCATCCACTGCTACTACTATTACTGAAAAACCAACGACTGTTGAAAAACATCAAAGTCAACCAGAAGATACACAGATTGAATCAGGTATTCCAAGAAAGATTTCAGATGTGGGTCGTGGCATATCACCCTTACAACAGTCATCCGCTCGCAGCACAAATACATCTGCGGCTCCACCAACGGGATCACTGTCATCGTCGTCGACTTCTACAGCAACAGAAACAATAGCTGTACCTGCAGCAACTACTGCTGTACCGACAGTAATCCCAAATTACTTTGAATCACAACAATCAGATAGCACTAATGGTTTACAATCATGGGATACTGAATGGGTCCATAATACTTATTTACCAAGTAATATACTGATTAATCTAGAGAACCCTGACTCGCGTAGCACATATAAACCACCTTCAAATGGTTCTGAAGCATTTACTATTAGACAATTTGGATACGATACCCAAAATTGCAGTTCTGGAGAACTGGAAATCATCCTACGAAACATATCCACAGCATCACTTCCGCTATCCGATGTTATTAATTCATCCAGTGCTGATCCTACTGCTACTACAAGAACTTTATCAGCTCAGCCATTATCACAACAGCAACAACAAGAACATCTTTCAACAACCTCTACGATATCTTACGGCTTAAATACAGAGTCACAATCAACTGTAACATCAGTTTTTTCACCATTAACAAATATAATTGCGCCTCTTCCTCAATCTCATTCTATACAGCAACCACAATCACAACTACCAGCATTATCAACTCAGCAACAAAATATACAGAACACATTTCATAATGATCCAAATAATCCATTTTATTCAGTACCTGTATCATTGGATATGGGTGAATGGAATGAATGGATGCAACAATTGAATAACAGCACAGCCAATCCATTTTCCTATTAGATTTATTTCACTTTATTATGTAGTAAATAATAATAAATGTGTATCGATGATTTGTACTTCGGTGGCGACATGTTATATATAAAAGGGCTATTAATTTGAAAATGATAATTTATTGTTAAAGTAGAGTGCGAAATTTCAGGCATGGATACACAGTATACAAATTATACAGATGCTTGATTCTCGAATTTTCCAGCAAACTATAATGTATATTTTGTACGTACATGGCAACGCTTTGGTAAAGTCTAAAATGCTTACATAGCAAATCCACAATGTACAGTCTATAACAATCAACCGATGTTTGAATATATTACAGCTAAAAGAGAATTGCGATCTGCGTAAGACTTTTATGCTAAGTAATAGTGACATAGTGAAATTTGTTTTATTTATGTGCCTCTTATTTATTGTTAGGTTGGTATAAAAAAACTGAATAAATTCATTTCAACTTATATGCGTAAGAATAAAAGAAGCTATTCTTGTAATATATGAGGAATGTTCATTCTATGTAACTAATATAAATGATGATCAGTTACTCATTAATTTGATACGGCTATAGGTATCTTTCTATTGAAGTTTGAGAAATAATAAAATTCATTCCTATTTTTCTGCCTATTCATACGTGATACACTATGTATGATGGAACAGGGACTGTTATGAATTTCAGAACAAATCATGTATAAATACTTCACCGAAGTAATATTTTAAACTATGTACATACAATAATATCCATGGCGATTAAATTTTTATAAAGAATAACGATCTTTATCAATAATTTCATGAACATTCATAAGAAGAAAGATACTCGAGATTTTGTATGCAAACAAACATAATATCAAATAAGTACCTTAGGTACGTACGCTAGTATTGAATTTGACACTCACAATGTGGGCTCACAGGGTTAATATGTGTGTAATCAACTAGGTGCCCCTTCCTATATATAATAAATTTTTCTTTTTCATACGTCCATCATGAAACAATATTTTTTTTTTATTAATTTAATGTCTTGTTTGCACAAACATGTTATCTACAAATTTTTTCCATAGTTTTTTCGATTTTTTAGATCCTTTTTGTGTCATGCGCTGGGCAAGATCAATCCAGCTATCTGTCGTCAAATCTGTCATTCCATAATCAACGTCTGTGGCATATTCGATATAAAACTCCGGAGGTTCGAGTTCAGGTCGTTTTTTATCATTATAGTGATTCAAATCCGCATAATATTGGGTGTATTTTGTCCAAGTGCCAAATTTTGAGGATGCTGGATCCGTATTGTATTCATTGATACGGAATGAAGGATTATATTCAGGTATGATCGAGGGAGCTACGTGGATTACCACAGCTGGGTCATTTCCTTGAATCTTTTTATATTGTTTACGAAGCTTATGCGCATATTTCTTCCCTTTTTTGGCAATATTCACTACGTCATCGTTTCCTTCGTAACTATCATCATCATCTACATCATCGATATCCTGTGTAGAATCTTGATTTTTTTGTAAAACAGTGAAATGATCCATGTTGACATGACCATAAAGATGCCCGGCAATTACTTCTTGATATTCAATTGCCAAGTCAGTGTAGCGATTAAGACAACTTTCGAAAAATGTACGATCTGTTGGAGGAACATGGCCTATCATGTATACGCGTGCACGATCTCTACGGGCACTATTCAATTGATTTTCCATCCATTCAAAGTGTTCATGTCCTGGCCCGTTTTTATCTCGACATCCGTTCACTGCATCATTCGAATCAAAAAAGTATAGTGTATTAAGAGCCAAAACACGTAATCCCGGTGCGACATCGACAGCATAATAACCACCTTGTCGAAAAATAGGCATTTGATCTGGAGGAATAAAATCTCGCCACATTTCACCGTATGTTTCCAACATATTGACTGTTTGCAGGCGATTGTGGGGATGTACATCATTGTTTCCTAATAACGGTGTGGGCACAGGTGTTTAGCCACAAGGGGTTAATAGTGTGGTATTAAGAAGATAATCATAATGCTGTAGGGTTTTTTATTACCTATACATGGAATGATAGGAATTGTTTTGTTATCGTTTAAATAAAAGGCATCTTGTACTCTATATGTCATGGCTTGGTTAAGTGCCAAAATTTCTTTACTTGTACGAGGTAAATCGTTATCTAGGCCATGTCTGTTTTTTCGTATCGGAGTTGATTGATGTTATAAAAATGAAATACATTATGTCCGTCAATGTTTTTTTTTTGTTAATGTTTGGGGATCACTGTATAAAAATAAACATTACAGAGAAAATGCGAGAAAGTGCTGCTTTTCACAAACCTTGCATTGTCGCCTGTCCAAACTATAAAATCGATCTCCTCTTTCCAACTATCGCCTATCCAATCGATGGTATGTTCTGCTAAACGTAGCGGAGAATCACATCCTTTTGTTGGACTGCCCCAATAGCCTGCCAACTTTCCTTTTCGTTTCTTTTTTTTATGATGTTTTTTAGCTTGTCTATGACATCCAGATTTTATCGTTGCTTCATTTTCATAATATGGATCAACCTATAAAATTAATCAGTTGATATATATATATATACATATCATTTTACAAATTAGAACTACAAACTTCAAAAAAATATGTTTGTTTCCAATACCACCAGTTTTGACGTGCATTTTCATTATACGTAACAAAGCTACATGATGTGACAACAAAAAAAAAAGAAAATATCACGTACGTGAATATCAGTGATATGTAAAAATTTTCCATGTAGATCTGGAACAGCTCGAGAAGATTTTTGTAATGGATGTTGCTGTTCTGTTTGTATATATGCACTTGTCAAAGCAGATGATAGTATGAGCGCTCCTGCAACTGTTTTAACAAAATACATGGCTTTTTTTTTATGGTTGAGAGGAAGAAAGTACAAGGCTTCCAAAAAAAACCGAGACCTTGGAGAGGTGTTAAAAAAACCCTTCAGAACTCCGCTATGTTACACTCCCCACAAATTCACGGCCTTTAGTTAATGCCTCAGGGTTTTTGGAGCAATCACAACCAGTTGATAAAGTGCGGATGTGAAAGTTAATGGGCTATTACCATTGGCTGAAGTTGTTAGTTATAATTTGCAGACAAGTACTATGGTAGCTCTGTTCTTGTCACCTGTCCAGTTCGCTGGTCAATTTGGACTTGCACATGGGTACCATCTTTATTGTGAGCCTGAAGGGAATAACCTTCTTCGGGTTATTATGGATCTTCGCTGGGACCTGATACCCCCACATTCTTCACCAAATACACTAATGTAATTCAAGGCACTATACTTGCATTATGGCGATCCTACTGGAATCTGGTATTCAACAATCATCCTTTTGTTCCAGAACAAGTATTTCGCTCTGCTTTAAAAGTAATTCATTCTTTACAACATCCACCTGATGATTAATTGCTTTGAGTTACTATTATTATATATAGATAGATAGATAGATATTCTTCAATACATATTTCCAAAAAAATAACAAAAGAAAAACTATCCATTTGTTTATTTTCTGATTCTTTCTTTACGTAGCTAGTAAATCTTTTAACCTTATATTCGACTTTTAAGTATTGTTTTCTTTTTTGATGTTACATCCCTTTGTTCCATTTTCATACACGTATCTTCCATAATAAAATTTTTAACCTCAACCGATTATTTATATATATATAAAAAAAAAAAAAAAAAAAACTTCGGTACCTCTGTGACATTATGAAATTATAATTTACATAAGGTAAGAAGCACCAGGTAAACAAAAACTACTTTTGGTATTTGACTTATTTAATAATGAATATTAAAAAAACAAAATATTTACAAAAGAAAAATTATTACAAAAGAAAAAAAAATATTATAAAAGAGAAAAAAATATTAAAAAAGGAAATTAATCTTTCTTTTCTCTAATAATACTGGACATGTAGCGATCAAGCTCCATGTCCAGTACGTCAATATCAATATCAATATCATTAATATTAATATTATTATTATTCTCGTTGTTGTTGTTGTTGTTGTTGTTGTTGTTGTTGTTGTTGTTGTTGTTGTTGTCAGTGGTGAAAGAACCACGACCGCTACGACCACGACCACCACGGAAATCACCTCGGAAAATACCTCGGCCGCCACCACGACCACGACCACCGCTACCGTAATTATTGTTGTTGTTGCTTGGTTGGTCAAAAATACCACGACATAAGTGATCTTATAAATCACTTCCACTACCTGCCATGATTATGCTACTGTTTTGCATGTTAATCATGGCAGGAGTGTTTCGATTTCTTTCTGTACGCCGGGTCATGAAAAAAAAAATTGGTGGAAAGGCAAAAAAAAAAAAGAAAATACGAATCTTTTTATATATCTAGCAAAGCAGTAAGATTGAACAATGCATTGTCAATAAAGAGTTTTTTATGGTCATGGGTGCTTATCAATTGTTTATTTTTCCATGTATAGTATTGTATTATCTTCACAATGACAAGCAAATACTGTCCCTATTTTCTTCCACTAATTCATGAGTATCAATATGCAGAACAACAATATTACGATTGATGATCCTTTCTAGCCAATATACCATACTTATTTTTTTTTTCATTATAACTATCATAATGTCTTATTTTTATACGTAATCACAAGAAAGAATAACTTTCTTATGGCACTCTTTTTGTAATTTTTTAATCGATATTGATCAATGTATCATACCTATGATTATGCGTGCACCATGTTTTTTTTAAAAAAAAAGAAAAACCTATCTTTGTTCCTATCAAAATACGAAAACTAATGTAATGATGTCAATGTTCCTTACTCAACAAAAAAAAAATGTTTCACTTTTTCCCCAAATATTGTTATTATGCATCCTCAATCAAGGAGCAGGAAGCAGAAAAAAAAAAAAAAGATGCCATGGTCTTTCATATCTGCTCAATATTTATTATGCTCAAGTAATGTTCTGTGTAACAATCGGAAATCATGCGTTCATCAATATAAAGAATGTGCTCTCTTATTTACTACTTGATGCTATAAGGAACAAAAATAATTTATAACCAATAAAAAAAAAGAATTGATTTCACCATCGATGGCGTGTTTATCTATCATTATTTGTGTTTATGTTTATAGAAATAATAGCAGCATCTTTATATAACGTCATGTCAAATAATTTTCTGTCAAAAAATATTCATCTTTATTTTAAAACTGAATAAGCATTAAATTATCAAACAAAGAATAGAATAAAAACTATACCAAAAGAAAGATCAAGCTTTTCCCATTCAAATGAAATCCATCATTATAATCGTAATAATGATAATAATAATGGTGGAATATAATGAATAAAGTAATCATCATTTCTTTCATTTAATAGAAAAAATAAACAACCCCCTTTTTTTTTATTTATGCAATTTTATGCGTTCCGGATTGGTTCATTGTTATATAAGGTGCACGGACATAATGATGGTTAAACGGAAAAGTGCCCTTCCCTGTCATAAAAAAAAAGATAATTGTATATCCGTAGATAAGAATTTCTTTTTCTCTATCTTCTTTACGTAGATTTTTTTTTTCAATGACATTGTCATTAACACTCTATTTCTCTCAAACACTCAAACACTCAAACACACACACATCTCACTCCTCGTTTTTATTAACTACATATATAATACTCATATAGTATACTAACTTACATTTACAAATCTTATATTTTTATTATTATTTTCTATTCACTTTTATTCATTTATATATGTTTTTTTTTAATTATAAATATATATTAATATATGGGTGTCAAGAACATTCATAATACACTTAAATCAAAAAATGTGTTTCATTCTAATGATAATTCAAAGCAACATTTGGATTCAAATAATGTAAACCACGTATTTATTGATTTATGTCAATCATTTTTTTGGGTTTTAAGTAAGCGGGCTGTAGATCTTTTAAAGCCTCAATTTGAAAATGGTAATAAGATTATAACACATTTTATTTGTGTACGTATCTTAAATAAGTACGTATTAATTTTCGTATGCGTGAATTTATTTTTTTATCTTTTTATATTCTGGCTCCACAGCTACCCAGGATGTTATAAATGATAATAAACAAAAAGTCACTGCTGGAATCGTCGCGGATATCATTAGCTGCTGCCTCAATCTCTATTTTAACCCCGTTACCTGTCATCCCATGCCACGTTCTATTGTATTGGTTCTTGATGGGGAAAGCTTGCCGATAAAATCTGAAACACATGATAAGCACGACCAATACGCAACAAGTAAATTCAAGGAGGCAAAGGAACTACACAAGTCACGTGGTATCAAAAACAAAGATTTCATAGCAGCAGCAAAAAGTGCTGTACGTTTTACATCGGATATAAAGACTGCTATTATTGAAGTAGGTCTAATTTTATATTATTATCGTACCTAATAGAAAAACAAAATAACATAAGTGCAAGATATACAAAAGAAAGAAAAATAAATAAATTAAAAAAAGTATATACATTTTTATTAATGGACCCATATTTTATGACCCTTTTTTTTAGATTCTCAAGAAAATTTATCAAACATTTGATCCACTAGCAGATTTTCTTCCCGCTGTCTATTATTACCAAGCATCTTATGAATCAGAGGACATGATTATTAAGTTGGCTTCGATGTTGCCATCGCCACAAAATTAAACAGCTATTATCTCTTCCGATAGTGACTTATTAGTTTACAAAGGATGTTTGGATGTCATGCGAATTATGGAAATTAATGGGGTACTCCTAGTCTTGGCTCTATCATATCAACAACCAAATTATGTACCAAACGTGACATTCTTCAGAAGCTTCATCTCAAGCACCAAGACGATGGTACTTTTGATATGGCTGAAAAGCGCCTCATTATTCTTGCATCAGCATCAGGTAACGACTATGCTAAAAATATTTATGGTATTTCTTTCGCGAAGTTACGAATCCAAATGCTTAATTTGATGGAATCAGAAGGAAAAGACGGACTTGGAACCCATCCAGATGAAATGCTCGCCTCTTTGTTATCAATTTATAACCGTGTTAGCGACAAGATGAAATTTGATATGCAATGTGCTCTTTATATACTTATTGCATTTTTACTACTGGTCCTCCTCAACAAAATAATGACCAAGCACCATCATCATCGTCTACAACTTTCCAATTAAAAGAGTATTTTCTTACTGTATTTGATAAACTTCGAACTACTTTTTATTTTAAACAAAGAGATACAGAACAACATCAACAAGAGCAACAACAATTACAATTACAACATCACCATCATCATCCAAAAATACAAAGACGAAAAGAAGCGCAAAAAGAGAAAGAAAAACAAAAACAAAAAGGAAAAGGAAAACAAAAACAAAAAGAATCACCTAATGCATCTGAATCTGCTCATTGGCAGCTCCGTTCTTTTGAAGGGCGTTCGAGCTCGGTCTGTGTTGATTCCCCTCTGACTTTGTCAGGAGGTTGCCGGCTCCGATTTGGTAGTACTGCTGTTGAATCGAGTAGTAGTGTGGCTAGCAGCTCGGATCAAGGTCCTGAAGCGCAGCCGTATTGTTCTTCCGCTATTACTTCCGGCAGTCCCCATGAATCTGCACTTACGAATATATCAAGTAATGGGAAAAAAACAGGTCGATATTTATTTATTCGTGATGTTCAAAGAATTCCAATGGATGCAACTTTACCTGAATATAAAGGTGACTTGAGTAAAAGACAACAACGACAAACAAGCCCCTCTGCCAAAAGACAAAAGACAAAACAAAAGGGTAAAGGAAAGGCTATCAATACTCAAGATAATAATAATAATAATAATAATAATGATGATGATGATGATGATGAAGAAGAAAGATTATTAACAGCCAGAAACACAGCTGCGTTATATACTGGACATGCCAAGACGATTTATTACCGTAAACCAGGAGCTACTGAAGAAACAAAGGTTGTACAAATATCTCGAGCGATGAAAACATGGACATGTGGATTAAATTCATCAGTATTAGCAAAGCATGTCAACGTTATGTACCATTTGACCGTCCCTCTCAACAAAATCAATTGGTTGGACAGACATCTTCATCCTCGTCAACTATAGCAGATGCACATAAAGCTTTTACAATAGCAGTGTCAGAAGTAAAGAATCCTAAAGCCCAAATAGTTGATCTAGCTGCTCTTCACCAGGGAAATTTGTTGACATGCGTTATTTATCATGAAGTTTTTCAGCTTAGCCTTGCACGGCAAATCGCAATGCTGATAGGTACTATGATTGTCATATATGCTTTAGAACTTAATGAATCTTCAAAAACAAAAGTTTATAGGTCATTTTTCTCAACATCTTCGGTCAAAACTTGGAAATGGATTATTTATTGTGCAACCGATTACCGACCCCACCGTTATGACAAGGATAACAGCACAGTTCAATTTGATAGAGCAACAATTGGCCAGTACAACATTCAAAATCTTCCAACTAATCCTCTGGCATTGGTTGCTTATCCTGGTGACGAAAAAAACAATAAAAGCTCTATCATATATTATGCGTGAAAATACAGAGCTCCGAAGCATTATTTATTTATATGTACGACAATTATGGTTTGCAGGATATAATGACCAGAATATCCCATGGTTACCATCATCAAAGCTTCGTATAGAAGTTTTGGATGATATTGCAGAAGACATCGATAGTCACTTTCGACAAACAATCGTTTCACACTTTGTTGATAACTTTTCCAAATATATTTCCGTCAGACTCAAGGAGCAAGCACAAGTTGCACTTGATTGGCCAAGCGATGACAAATTTCGACGTTATGTTCTCCGTCGATGGCAAAAAGAAGCATTGGATCCTACTGATCATCAAGTCGAGAAGAATCTGAAAGACAAAGGTGACGTTATCAACAACAGTGTTCAAAACTGGATCAAATCAACATGGACACATATTCGTCGAACGGGCAAGAAGGCAACCATGGTATTAGTTGATCAGCAGTTGGAACGCAAAGCAACAGTGCCTCGTGGTTGGACAACTGAAAAAGGTTTTTCCGAATATTTAACAGCACAAATTTGGGAAATTCCTCTTGAAGTCGATGCTCGACATTCATCCATGATAAATGTTGAAAAATGTAAAGAGGCTAGCGCTGCTCTTCGAAAAGCAACAAGAAAAGTTCAAACAGATGTCGATGCATTTATCAAACAAGAAAAAAATAAGTGGCAGCGATTTGTTGGAAGACCCATTGGAGCGCGAGCATCTCAGGTTGATATAAATTCTAACCAAGCGCCAGTTGACTTATTTGATTGTTTTGGTATGAAACGGGTTAATCAACCAACGACTGGTTCACGACGACAACGTGATGCTAATTCTGATGAAGCGTCGAATCAAGGCCAAGATGGTAATGATAGTCAGGACGAAGCTGGATCCACTGAGCATGCTTATATTTTAACATCTGTATTGGCTCGCATTCTTGAAGATTATCCATAAAAGATTTCCTTTTCCATTTGTCCAACGGCACCAAGCAAGAACGTATTTATTCCATTATATGGCTCATATACCAGAAATATCCTTACTCATATGGGCGACTTTGTCAAATATACCAAGGATTATATACATCATAAACTTCAGCGAGCAGAAACACATCAAGATATTTTGACAATTAACAGCACAAAAAAACGTAAGTTTCAAAAAGTGAGATATATATGTGATTAATAGTACTCTATCTAACTTTTTTTTTTCAATCAATCTCTTTTTTATGTTAATTATAGAACAAACATTACTATTTGATGCTCTTGAAAATAATGCTCTCGAAACACTCAAGCAAGATGTCGCCCGATCTGTGCATAGTACTGAAGAAGCATCATCATTTATTGTTGATTTGGGAAAAAGTGCTGTAATTGACTTGCCAAATCTTGTCACTATCAAACGATCCAAACATGCCACTGACTTACGTAAGATGTTTGAAAATGACCACCAAATTTCACGATACACAATACGCATGCTTCGAACAAATGGTGTCTGTTTACAAGCTGTCATGACTGATTGGGCCCACCCACGTCGAAAACTACAGCACCGTCAATTCAAATATCTTCCTGAAATCCGTAAATTTGCATTCAGAAAATGTGAAGAGCTTGGGCAACATGATTCAAATCTTCTCGACGAATACGAAGGTGTTTTTGGAATTAATCTGGGTGAAACATGGACTGCCGGTGCCTTTTATCTTCCTACCGATACAGAACATCAGCCTGGTGTACAACATACTATTAGACGAGATGAACTTTATGGTCGTGAACCTATCAATAGGAAGTGGTTAGAAAATCGAAACGAACAGACTTCAGTCCACAACATTCAACGTGATTTAGCAAAAAGTGGTGGCAGCAAAACATCCAATGTGGTTAAATTTTTGACTTTTATCCGTACCTGGTAAGCCGAAGATCGGGGCTTTAGATTGCATGATGCGCACTCAAGCAAAGCAGAACTTCATCATTCCTAGGATACAAAAATGTCAATGCGCTCAGAAATCGATAAGGCATGTGAACGGATCATTAATATGGCAGACGCGTCTCGTCAACGTGCAATTGAAGAAGGTGCCCTTTCAGAACTGTCTACAAGAAAGAACAAATTCTTGATTGGTATGGGGTTGGATAGAATGGATACAGGTAATCGAAAGGGCGCCAAGTCAGGACTTGCTCAACAATTTGCCGATAAACTTTATGACCACGCCAAGGCACGGCAAGAGCCTGTTCAAATCGACTTGTCACGTATTGACGAATACTGTAGTAGTAAACTATGCTGTCATTGTTTTATGGAAGGTGAAATAATGTATGTGGAGTATTTACGCCGGTCCCCTGCTCCTAGTCGACAATTCTATAAAGATAATTTGGATAATCAAGGCAAAGAAAAAGTTATTCGTATCCTTGTTTGCGAAAATTGCCACAAGAAATTTCATCGTGATAGAAGTGCAGGAAGTGTGCAAGCATCTATAGCCACTTCTTCCATCCTTGAACATGGACAAAGACCCCAAGCAGTGATCCGCAAGTCTCGTCGTATTAATTCCCAATAAAACACAAGGCGATCAACAAACTTCAAAATAGAATTTAAAAAGATTGACGTGGTCTGAAGTTTGTGTCAATAAGACAAGCACAAAAATATGATTCTACGACTATGAGAACGAAAACAAAAAAAAAAAAAGGAAAGATAGTATAAAAGAGGGGAAATGGAATATGATTATAATGTATAAAAGGATCTACGTAATAGTATTTTTTTTCTATGAGCTATTTTGTTAGGTAATCAAGGAATCAAAGCACTTTGTTTGACAAATGTGTTGAAGTTGAAATACTTCGTGGAGTGTAATAAGTATATGCATATTTCAATTGTGAAGAAAAAACTTGATTCCGCACTTCAAAATATAATTTTTGCTGACCTACAGATATAGTTATACTCCCCACGAACGAATTCTGGCATGAAAAAAGAGTTTTTTGTAGTCAGCTAGGATGCCTTAACGCCTGTTTCGCTCCTTTTTTTTTGTTAGACGTTCCTTTCCTTCAATTATCAACAAATCCATCTTTTTCCCCTAATACACACCACTCCCACTTCTCTCATACACTCTTTTCAAACACTTCCACTCCGTATTTTTATTACTCTCGTTTATCCTCTTTTTTTTTTCTTTTGAGTGTCTCTCTCTCTTTCTTCTCTCCACACCTTCCCTTTTTTTTATTCATTCATTTAGAAATGTCTGATTTGGCATCGGTTGCATTATCGATTGCTATGGCCATTGGACCAGTCATTGGCTATGTGGATCAAGTATGTAATATTTCAGCCAAATATAAATATATTATAAATATAAATATGCAAAAACCAATTATGTACAAGTCCAACCAGATTTAACTAAACCAATAACCAAACCCTCTACATATGAAAACTAGTATTTAATTATCCGTAAGCAAGAATCAAGTGATGGATTTAATCCAGTTACCTGTGCTATCCTATTATTCTCAAAGTAAAATTTTTTTAAATGCTGTATAAATAACTGTAGTAATAAGGAGATATATTGTTTACTAATAATCAACAATGCATTGTTTCCATTATTATTATGATTTAAATAGCGTCTTGAGGGTCTTTTTTTGGTATACATCTTAATTCAGAGTATTTAAATTTGTATAGATAGTAAACTATTTTTAACTTTACATCTCATATAATAATTACTAACGTATAGTATATATTATCTAGGCTTGGTAAACGATTTGATATTACTTTACTTATTCAATCTTTGGTGATGATTACCGCACAGCTGGTCTTGCTGGAAATCGTTATCCGATACAAACCTATTGTCAAATATGAACAGCAGCAACAACCGTTACTGGATGACGAACAACAATATCACCAGTATAATCACGAGATCATGAGTAAAAAAAATCAGAGCGGTATTAAAGCCATGCTTAAGAAAATTTGGGCATGGGACCATTACCTTGACTACGTTAATTTTTTATTGGGATTTACAACCACCATTGCTGTTGCCTATCAATTGTTTGGATACCATGCTTGGTTCATTGAAACGCTGGGCGTTCTTAGTCTAGGCATTGAAAGTACATTACCTCTCCCCCAATGTGTTTCAAACTTCAAGCGACGATCTACTACCGGTTTTAGTGCAATCGTTATGGCTACTTGGGTAAATATAATTTTATTTATATATTTATTTTTTAGCGGGCTATTACAAAGGGAGTAGTGTGTAAGATGTAAAGTTTTGGGCTGAACAATAAATAAACAAACAAACAACAATGATGAACGTTACGAGGGGATGAGAATTATTAAGGCTTCTATTTTTCTATATGAAATTTATTATATGGAATTTGAAGAACATATTAGTTAATAACTTGTAAATCAATTGTTCTATAGTTTCTTGGTGACAGTTTCAAATTATTTTACTTCATATTCACCCGTTCACCCGTTCAATTCTATATTTGCGGTGCAGTACAATTAACGATTGATTCTTTAATTGTTATGCAGGCCATACTATTCTCTACGAAAGTGAAAAAGCAGCTAGGCGTTTCATCTTGCCACTCTGATTTAGTAGAAGAACAGCGTCCTGGATTTACCTATGAAACAATACCATAACATTCTATATATAAATGTTTTATTCACATACGTATATTGTTACATTTGTCAAACTCTTCATTCGATTCATATATTTATATTACGTATTAGACAGTACTTTTATCATTTTATATAATTATTTATCGATGTAGCCACTGTTATTCAATCTTTCTTCATATATTATGCTTATTCATAATAGGTAATTCAAATTAGTTAATAATTGTTTCAACTTTACCCTAATGTCGATATCACTGCAATTTCAAAAAAAAAAAATAGTTTTCTGTATGTAATCCTCTTTTCTGAATCTAAGATCTTCGCACGGAATAATTCTGCGCATTTGTCATCAGTTTTAGTAATTGTACGATAATACAAAAATATAGGTAAGAACTGTTGTTATACATAGTTATTCTAGACAGATTTTTAAAACGAGTGTATTATTACATATTTACAAAACTGTTGTGTTCCTGAGGCAACAAAACTAGTAGTTTTTTTCTCCGGCGACTTGGGAATTTGTTGATCTGACCTCATGATGTAAAGATCCTTACTAGAAGATATGGCTAACTACTGTAGCAAATCGTTGGGAACCAAAAGATCAATGGATAACGCTCGTTTTTTACTCATGTTGACTATGACAATATTTGATATAATCTAATTGTGAAGCGGTAATTCTTTATATAGTACATTATAATAATGATACCACTTTTGCCATAATATCTAAATTCAAAAAAAAAAAAAAAAAAAAAAAAAAAAAACAGCTGCCGTTTGGGGTTCTTTATTTATCAGAAAAAATTACGTCATAAAAAAAATATAATTCACATAAAAAAAACTGAAGTCAGTGCACAGCATGAATTTTTTTCATGTTAACCAGAAACAAAAGAAACAAGTACTTACTTCACCCCAGTTATTTAATACATGAATGCCAGCACATCTTTACTGGCAGTTTTAGTTTTATTCTATAGCCACTATTCACCAGCTTGTGCCCCTTGTCCTTCATGTAATCCTTCCAGTATTTCTTCTTCGTCACTCGCAATTTCTTCTTGAACAAGTTCTTCTTCTTGCATTTGTGCATCAATATGTTGGTTTTGATTAGCAGGACGTCGAAGGTATAATGGTCTTGAGTTAGGATCACCATTGCTATTGATATAAGCTGTAAATACTCGTCCAATATTATTTGCAGCGTTAAGATCCCTATCTATTACACGACCTAATACATTTTCACCATTCTCGTCAATTCCTCGTTCACAATGTCGACACCATCGATATGGATATACATTACGCCTATAACCAGCTATATATACAATATTATTATTACGTATTATTTTAAAAAGAGAAGAGAAAGTATGATAATTTAGTTTTTAAAATATTCAATAGTAGCGTAATTTTTTTTTTTCAAAAATCATCAAGTTGGAAACGATACAAACCAGCACGCACGTGATCAGGACATTGTGATGTACGTGTTAATGGATTATTTTCTTCATCACAGCACCAAAGTATCTTTCTTCCCTTTCTGTTATTTCCAGTAGTTCTTCTTATTTTTTGTTTTCTATATTTTAAGAAGAAATAGAGTTAGTTTCTCACTTGAATAAAAAGAAAAACAATTAATATGATTTATCTTACCGATGATTTGTACATATCCACATATCTCTATCTGGATCACCCCGACTTTGATGAACTAAAGATACTGTACGATTATGACATACAGAACACATAATACTTGTGTAAGACTCGTTAGTTAATATAACTAAAGTCCGACGTGCCAACACTGCACGAAATGTCTATATAATAATAAAGAAAAAGAGGTTGAAAAATGATTAAAATCCTGAATTTGTATGATATGATGCTTTAATGTATATAAATGGTCACATACTTCCACTGGAGTAGGTTCATAACCCCTCATACTTGGTCTAAGCCTACCGTCACCATAAGCAACAATGGTTGGCAAGGGTGGCACATATCCAGGTTGTCGTCGTCGTTCTCGACGAACTGCTCGTCGATGATTTTTACGTTCTTTTTTTGAATGTCTGAAAAAGGTAGGGAGTTGAGGCGGAAGTTGTGGCTGTAAATAAAAAATTATTACACAAAAAAAATTAGCAATTTCATACCAATGAATTTAATAATACAAGTGGATATACATACATCGTTTTGTTCATCCACACCAATTAGCAAGTTGGCTAACATTTCCAAGGCACTACGATGTGCTCCGAAATATCGCATACGCATTTCACGATGGCGGTATCATAAATGTTTAATAATAATAATAATAATAACGTATATTCTACTAACAATAAAAATAATAGAAGAGATACTATTGCAAGGAATTATTCAAATAACATAATATTCACATGGCCATAAATTAATATAGACTCGGAAGCACTCGGATTTATTATATTTCAATCACTCTCACATAAATTATATTACCGTTTGTGTACATATGGTATATGTCAAATTTTTAAGGCAATGTGTACAGAATGGTTAATTTTTTTTTAAAAATTAAATATTATTTTTAATTCGATAGTATTTGGAGGAGCAAGAAGAAACCGATCTTCCTAATAAAAGAGCTGGTATGATGTAAGGATATCCTCTAGCTCTGCAAGAAATCAAAACATCAGTTTCATCATTCGTCCATAATTTTCCTTGTCTTCCTGCTTCTTGAATTCTCTGTAGTGAAAATTAAAAAGGGTCAAGAGATAAGTTTTATTATTACTGTACTAATTCGGTGATACTTAGTTTTACCTGGGGTAACAGACCATGTAATGCTTCTGACTCGGCGTCACACCGACCACGATATAATTCTTTCTCAGTCGCATAATTTAACATAAATCGTTGGCAATTTGAAATGTTGTTATTAACAGCTCTTGCACAATCACGCCAACTTGAAGGGGGAATTCTGCTTCTCATTTTACAAATTAATCTTCTGCACACTAAATTCCAAGAACCTGGAAGTGGTGGCTATAAATTGTTTTTACGTATATAAATATTATTCTTTTTTTCCATAGCAATAAATAGTATAAGACTTTAAGCTTTTTCAATTTTAATTACCGCATAATCACGATTATAACGTTGTTGACAAGCACTGCTTGTATGTCGATAATTCAACATACAAGCAATTGTGTCCCAAGAAATTCTATGGTTCTCCCTTTTTGAGTTTACCATAGTGTTCAATTCTTCTACGGTCCAATAAGCCATGTTGTATGTTTGTATAAGCAGAAAATTTATTAAACTGAAAAAAATAGGTAAATACTGTAAAAAGATAATCTTTTTGCTTTATTTTATATAAACTGTAAAACATAGCTGGCTTTTTTGATGACAAAGAGTAGTTTGTAATCTCATACAAAGAACAAAACAATATTACTTGAAATAGACATGAAAAAGTGCAATTCAATTCATCAAACAAAAATAAAGTAACAATGATGTCGTCAACAACATAAATACGTATACATGAATAATTTTTATTTTATTGTACTATGATACGCACAGTAACATACTTGAAAGAAAAAGATGCGTAAAAAGAATAATTAGTTCACTGGATCTTATTATATACGTACTAAATAATAATAGTTTTTGTTGGAACTTGTTCATTTTCCTTTTGTTTTATTGACAAATTGTATTTATTTTGATGATCATGATAATTGTTAAAAACTGGTTTTTGCTTTATAAATATTTGTCCTCCAATATTTGTTTATGGGACATATTTTTTAATAGTAATTGTAATGCAAAACAAATTATTTGTATGAGCAAAATTATTATTCAACCTGAGTATATTATGCTTCGTTTTATAATCACATTATTCAATACGAATAATCACACGTATACTACATACGCACAAACAAAAAGATGTATATACAAAGTGTATACTTAACTTGACAAACTATATTTTTGTAACATGCATTGAATACCTTTGCATACATACACATACATAAATACTTTTATTACAATATTACAACAATCAACAGTCTATAGTTATAAACGCTATTGATCGTATTGTGCTAAGTTTCCTTGCTGAGCATATAGGATGTCTCAATATATTTATCATTGGATCAGTGCTAGCTGCTACGTATATTTTCATTTGTAATTTATGTGATCATTTGGTTTGTCTATTGCTTTATTGTAGCCGGACATTGGATGTGACTTAATTCTTTTTGATGTTTAAGGTCGTTCGAGGACAGTGGACAATATATTTATATTTATATTTATATTCTTAGTATATATATAATATGTTATCCGTTTCAAACTGTGAGTATATATATATATATATATATATGCGTAAGTGATAAAGGGTATAATAATATTTCATCAATTCAGTAAAGTAACGCTGCATAAATTCTATAAAAAGAAAGCAGAGGGAAAAAAAGAGAAGAGTAATCATCAAACAGAAAAAAAGTACTTGAAAAAAAAAGAATAAGATTTCTTATAGTAAAAGTTAAGAAAACTAATTGTTATTATCATCATTGACTAGGATATCATTATACCATTGGGAATAAACTTGAAAATGGTGCCTGCCAAGGATCATAACACGTACACAAAGTTGTTCAAGGGGTTTTCGAACACATTCGAGTCCATAACTTGTCAACACCTCGCGAGTTGCAAATTTTCCTGCATTTAACTGGGTACGCACCACCGAAGCAACACGACGCATAAGTAATGAATATACAGTATCACTATGGGAGACGGTTTTATTCACCATAGCCCGAATCATGGGACGACGCTGTTCATCAATAATACAGACATTACGTTCAATCTCTAACGCAAGATTGTCGATAGTTGTATTACCATCTTCGAGCATAATAAACAGCTTGGCAGCCAGTACATTGAGATCTCCAACATGTCCAAAATTCTTAGCCAACATCACTAGGGCAGCGACGATGGTAATCGATTGCAATTCATTTTGATATTGTGTGATTCGTTCAACATCCAACAAAATTGTTTCAGGACACCACGATGGAGATATCATCTCGGGTGATATCAAAAGGGAAATAAAAGCTTCTTCAAATACTGTGTTTGGATTATTAGATGGATGGTTATCATTACGAGTAGGAACGTTTTCTGGATTACGTTCGTTTGCCACGTCTGCAAGCTTTTTCTTGGCTTGTTGCAACCATGCCCGTGTCTTTGCTAATCCGACTTGCCCTTGAGAAAGCGATTCGGCAAACTTGGATTGTTCATATTCGACAGCCACAGGAATCAGGTGTGGGCGCAAAGATCTTAGTCTAAAGTTGCCCAAGTCTACCGCCATATTGTCCAACATTTCTAATATAGCACGTAATTGATGTACATTGTTATCCATATCACCTATAGCTTTAATTGCTTCGTCTCGTACTGGTGCGCAAATTTGTCGCATGACTTGTATCACATATTGTAATTTTTCATCAAGATCAAAGATTTTTTGCTTTGTTTGTTGTTCGATCAGTGGAATATCCATTGTCTCCTTTATTTGTGTGTGGATACCTGACCCGGATCGAACCAGTCCTAAAAGACGCTATATATATATAATAAATATAAATAATAAAAACAAATTTAAATACTCCATCCACACTATATAATGCTTTTTGTGTTTTTTTTTCTTTTTACCTGTCGAACATCATTCATGAGAGGAGGTAAGGATTTTTCAGGGGATCCATTCTTAATATCTTCTTCAACAGCATCAAAAAATGCTTGCGTAGCAATTTTCCGGACTTGTTGCTCGAGTGTTTTAGGATCTTCATCCGTGGAAGCTCGTTGAAGCTTAAAATCGGGGTCAAGAATGATCTCGTGGGCAAGCTGTTGATTTGTAATCCCCGAAACAGGTGCATAGCCACCTAAAAGTCTATTCAATTGTTCAGCACTGATAGAAGGTGGCTCCTCTTCATGTGCGCATGAACGCTCAGGTCGAGGAGTAGGTGATGGAGGAACAGATGAAGGTCCAGGTGATGGTGTTCTTGCAGCATCTTGTTGTGGGTACGACTGATGTAAAGCTTGTTCTGCTTCTGCAAGATGTTCCAATGCAGATGCTCCACCAACAGCATGTATACGTTCTTTTACTTGAACAATTTGTTGGTCTAGTTGTTCGTTCACACCATCATTATCACCTTGCTTTCCGAGTGTTTCCTTCAGCCGCATCAATTCCATACAATAAGCTGACATATTGGCTACCAGTTGTGTCATATCATTGGATTTCCATGATTCAAACAATGCATAATAACCGTTCCAACATTGTTCAAAAGCTAATTTTGTGGCTAAATTCGGTTGATTTTCTTGTGATTGCACAATCTCCTCGAAATGTTGAAGTACTTTCTTTGCAGAAGCTAGCAATTGCTGTACATTGTCATCCATGGAATAGTAATGAAAAGTCACGGAAATGAAAAAAAAAGTGCAAAAGAAAAAAAAAAGGAGAGGAAACGAGGAGGTGGGATTTGTCACGAGAAGTAATAGAAATTCAAAGAGAGTTTTAGAAAAATGACCAAAATGCAAAAAGTAAACCAACGCCCGACAATAAACTAACCTGCTCTTCCGAACCGTGCACATTTTGGAACACCTCACATGGACACATCGTCATCATGTATGCCGACAATAAGACACGGGAACGCTTCCGACCATCCTTATCTATCACGTTCAAGACTACGTTCAATATTTTGGAAATGACTTGAATCACTCTCTTATTCCGTAAGAGACGGCCCAAATGATTAAACTGCAGCCATGTTTCTGGCATGGAAAACATGGGAAGTCCAAGCTTATGGAATATAGATATAAGTTCTGACCATGTAATCTTTCTTTTCTTGATGCCTTTGTTCTTATCATTCTTGCTACAAGCTTCTTCATTTTTATCTTCTTCTTGCTTTTGGTTCTGTTGTTGCCGTTGCTGCTGAGGTTGATGACGTTCCGTATAATAATAATGTTGATTATATCTCTTGTCCACTAAAGGTCCTTGTTGTTTGCGCTTCTTGATTCTCCTATTATCGGTAGCACCGGCATCACTTGCAGCCGCGGTACCCGTGATCAGGATTCTTGACTTCGGCTGAGTGAGCATGTGCAGCCGCCTTTCTAAACATCAACATAATTGTCATTTCTGGATATATTCAAGCACTCACCTCGCATTTGATTGCTTCAAACGATTCTCTAGTGCATTTCGAAGTCGCTCTATATATTATAAGGATGCAGGTAAATTCAATAATAAATATAGTAAAAAGAGAAAGAAAGAAAGTACCCAATATCAAGGAAAAATATTACCTTGTTCAGCTTCATAACGTAATAGATTTTGGCGAGCTACAATCTTAGCCCGCTCCACAAGTTCTTTACTTTGTGCACGACGCTGTTCAATCCGATTATTACGTTTAAGTTCAGCTACTTGTAATGATTCCCAGAACAGTAAACGTTGAGACTCTTTACGAGCTTCTACTTCCTTGACAGCCTTTTGAACAGCCAAAAACTTGTGCTTAAGCTTCTGTCGTTTTGCTTCCAACAAAGCTTCTCGTTTGACTTCAGCTTCTTCAAGGCTAGTAGTATTGGTATTGTCAAGAGAATTATTATTACGTAAAAAGCGCTTCTCAAGATGGAAAGGCTTTTTTGATGTTTGACGAAGCGAAAAAGCATCAATGATATAAAAACCAGAACCTGTTTTTTCCATAGTGTCAAAGGAAAAGAAAAGAAGTGGGAAAAAAAGGATGATTGAAATTCGGAGCAGAAAAAAAAAGTTCAAAAAATATATAAAGTGAATTGGCTTTGGGCACGTGTCTGTCCTCTCCCCCCCCCCGCCTCCCTTTTTTTCTTTCCCTTACTTGATTACCTTTATACTTTGTTCCATCACGTCCCATGACCCATGGTACATTCCAAATCGATCGATAACTTAATGAATTCATTCCCTTTGTATACGGGCACTATGACAACAAATCACCCGGCTAATGTACTTCTTGTTGGACAAATATACTTGGATACTATACTTGACGTAGACCACTTTCCGCAAGAAGATCATAAATTACGAGCTTTAAACATGGAGCAACGTCGTGGTGGCAATATAGGGAATACAAGCGAGGTTCTAGCACAATTTCATCACACTAACGTATATGTTATGTCTGCTATTGGTCCGGAAGAATCGTCAAAGTTTGTTATCGCTCCATGATAAGATTAATACGTGTTACTGCTATCAATATTAATAATTATTACCACATTAAACTAATATATTGCTTACAAATTCCATATATGGATGGGGTTATTTCTGAACATTTGGTTCAATCCAAAAGGGAAATGATTACACAGCTCGAGGGCAAAGGTATCAAAACATCCACATGCATAATTCGCAAATCCCCTACGCCTTCGTCTTACATTATTCAAAGTAGGACAACGGGTTCCAGAACAATTATTTCGAACACCTCGTAAGTATGTATTATATTGTGTATACCAAAATTATTCTTGATGTTATATAGATTATGTCTCTCTCTTAAACCAATATTCTATTCGTTATCTTTTTTTTTGTTATTGATAAAAATGGTAATTACGTTTAATAAAACAGGATCAAAGACATTTCTCGAGACGAATTTGCAAAGAAAATTGAGGTAGATAAATTTACTGAAACACCTATTTCTGAATCGAAGAGAAAAGAGCTTTTTCAGTGGATACATTTCGAAGGTCGTAATGTGGAACAGGCAGTGCAACAAATTGACTGGATTGATGATAAAGCACGACGTGAAGGGTGGCGTTCAACCCTTACAATCTCGGTGGAGTTAGAAAAACCAGATCGAGAACATATTGACTTGCTCATGAACAAGGTAATTTAGATGTCATTTGTAAATTAATCATTGATTACATGTAATATAAGGTTAACCTCATTAAGTGCTTCATTATATATCAGGGAGATGTAGTATTCTTTTCAAAATTATTCGCTGAATGTCGTGGATACAACCATCCAGTAGATTTCTTAAGGGCAATGCGATCGCATTGTAAATCACAGTATATATCATCCCTCTTTTTACTTTTTCTTTTTTTTTTGGCGCTTACGCTGTCTTTTTTTCGTTTTTTTAGAAGTATTATATATGAGATTGACAGAAGAAATTGTTATCATGTTGTAATATTTTTTAAATAAAGGGCAGCGCTATATTGTACGTGGGGATCGGATGGAGCAGCCTGCTTACAGCCTAGTGGAGAAGTAATTCACGCCGCAGCTCCTCGATTATCTCAGGTCAAGGATTCGGTAGGTGCAGGTGATACCTTTATTGGAGGTGTCATAGCGACGTTGTTACAAGGGATGCTTTATTCGTCCTCTTTGGAATTTGCTTGCAAATTAGCGACTTGTAAAGTGGCACAGCAAGGCTTTGATGGCTTAGCTGAAGCAATGACGATCAAGAACAATAACAATTTAATATCATGTACTAATACCACCACCTCAAACAACATTAATGTTTCGAAAGCAGAGTGATTATTAAAAAAACAAGACAAATGTGCAACTGATGGCTGTTTTCCAGTTTTTGTTTTTTCCTCTATATACTTGAACTTGATTGCCTAATTCGAGATGAGCTATATTATATATAATGAAGTTGACTTCAAATTTTGCTATTACTATTACTATACGCTTTCAATATGCTTCTTATCATCTTTATTCTTATAATTAGTGACGAACGGTATGTAAAGTGTTGGCTTGCAAACTGACCCATCATATTTAAACTTAGCAATATTAATAGTTAAGTAGGGCATATTATTGGAGTTACGTTTAAAATTTTATGAATTTTATTATGTCTCCTATAATTCAGCGTCTGTTAGGACATATTGATTGAGACGGCTCAAAAAGGAAATTAGAAAATAAAAAACCCCATTACCTGCTCTACCTGCTCTCACGATACCTGCTCTCACGATACCTGCTCTCACGATGCGAATTAAATCCTGAGGGATCCTCCATATATGGTGGATCCTCCATATATGGAGCGTGAGCTGAGTAGGAAATAATATATGAATTTGAATACTTTACGAGTTCCCAATAATATGAACAATAACAACTTTTTTCCCCTTTCTTTGTTTCAACTAGACGGCAACAACAACAGAGAATATGAATCTGTCATTGATGATGTCAACATAGAAACACATGAAAGAATGTTGGATATGACTTATAATGCTGATTTTAATTTTGTCTTTACAAATGCGGAATCTCACATAGCAGTTATAAGAACAACAGTCGCAGCAATTGAATTGACGATGGCTGAAAATGAAGAAGAAGATAACGAAATGCTTCAAAGAGAAGAAGAAGAAGAAATGCTGATCGAAATGATTGCATATGAATCTGATTTATTAGATACTATACCTTACGAACGCATTGTAGCATCTATGATGGAAGTAGCTTTACGAATCAGAATTGTATACGAGGATATTTTTTTTGAGATATTCTGGGGAAATCCTGTGTTTGTGAAAGCCAATGCTCCACGCGCACATAGACCATCGCGAGCATACGAAACACGACATTGGTGGGTAGTTCGTCATCCAAATCTAAGCGATAATGGACAAGGGCGAGAAGCTTTTAAGTCCCATTATCGAATTACACGTGCTGCTTTCGGACGTTTGGTTAATGGACTGATGGAGCATCCAGAATATGCAGGATCTCAAGAACGAGATGGGATATCAGTAGAAATTCAAGTTGCAGTAGTACTTTGGCGTTTTGCCAATTCTGACTATGGATTTCGAATTATGCATGAAACCCTTGGAATTTCGGATGGGTCGTATAACAACTTTACTAACCGATTTATTAATGCAATGAGGACTGTGGGTGAAGCTTATATCACATGGCCAAAGGATGATCTTCATCGTACACGAGAAATAATGGAAGGGTTTACAAGTAGAGCAACACGTGAAAAGCCAAGGCTACCCGGTGTTGTTGGAGCAATGGACGGAAAGCTTGTTGTGATTCAAAAACCTAATCGACATGGTGACTACTATGTGGATAGAAAAAACCATGCATCAATTTGCTTACTTGCTGTCTGCGATCATAAACGACGTTTTACATACGTTAAAGTCGGAAATACAGGTAAGACGTACAATCCACAATATTTTGTCGTTATCATTATTAAATACTAACTTGGGATATTATGTGAATAAAACAAGGACGCACTAATGATGCTCGTGCCTTTAGGTCTGGCGCATTATATCGAAACATGTTAAGTATGCCTGATCGTATGTGTATGGATCGCTCTTATGTCGTTGCTGGTAATATATCAACTTAATATATTAATTCTGTACATTAGTTTAGGTGATATATCCTTTATGCTAACTGGAATAATATATATTTTATTAGATTCCGCTTTCCCAATGATGCCTACTGTAGTAGTGCCGTTTATTAATCCAACAGAGCGTGACAAAAGTGAATTTAACAAAATACTCTCCAGTACAAGAATTGTAGTTGAACATTCATTTGGTGCATTAGTTGCTCGTTGGAGAAAATTGTGGAAACATCTTTTTATGTGGGATGTTGAACGGATTTCTAAAACCATTTATGCTTGCTGCGTATTGCATAATATATGTCTCAGTGTTCAAGATGAAGAGGATGAAACTGACGTAATCCAACAGTATGACGGGTTTGTAGATATGGATAACCATGAGTCTCAGGGTCGGGAAATCACTATTGATCTCTTTCCGTTAGGTCAGGATCCAATTACTAATGAAAACATTACCCCACATCCTACATTTTCATATGAAGACTTGGATCCAGCTACTCGAACTGATCTTGCAATTCGACGATTGCATAATCAGTTGAGAGAGGAAGGAAGATCTGTCCGTAATCATCTCATGCAACGAGTATTAACCTCTATTCCTAGAAACACAACATAGTAAGAACCGTATTGAATTTTTTATTAATTAATTGATTAAAGAATTATCTCAAGAACTATTTGATATGTTTGATTTATTTTTGGTGGTTAGCGTGATATTTGTTATTATGAAAGTGATTAATACATGTTGATTATATAACTATGTTTTTTTAAAAATCAAAGTATTTTATTATTCATCTTGGGAATCATCATTAGTACGATCTCGTTGCGTCACTTCATCACCATATCCCATCATTCTCAGCATGGCTCTCTGGCCTCTAACCATCTTTTCCATGTTATCATTCATGCAGGCAAGCATCAATTGTTGATTTTCATGACGTTGACGCTTGAGCTCACGATCCGCTGATCTCTCTCTTACAATAGCGTCAATAACGTCATCCAAATCTGCCTTTCGTTTGGCTGCTTGGCGTTCGAGAATACCATTCAGCCTGTCAAACATGCTGTCTTGGCTTCTTTCCATCTGCTGGTCGAATTCGATATTTGCTTCTGTTAAGTTGCGTCGAACAGCAGCAATGTCAATAAATGAATATCGACCTCGTCCAACCCCTCCAGTTGTTGTTGCTGCTTCTGCTGTTTCTGTTGTTGCTGCTTCTGTTGTTGTTGTTGCTGCTGCTGCTGCCGATTCTGGTGCAGTTGCCATTGCCTGGGTTTCTTCTGCAGCTTGGAACAACTGTATTGTACTCTGTTGATCCCGTTCAGCCTGAAAATTTTCAAATACGCTCTCTCCGGAGCGGTCACCATCACCCATCGATTCAATGTTATTTTCAGGATGGATGGATCTATCTTCCTTCAAAATCTGTCCAACTTTATCATAATAAATCTAGTTCACGTTTGGATGCTCTCCCCCCACACCAGTAAGACCACATGCATCACGAATCATCACATAGTTACTCCTCATTGTATTCCATTTGCATTTCATTTTTTCAACGTTAAGTAAGCGTGTAAAAGTAGCAACATCATAACTCGTGTCATTTTCCAAAGCTGCTGCAGCACGAGCCTTAAGATCCGTGCACATCCCTTCCCACAAATTAGCAACGACACGTTGATTAGAAGTCTCACTAATACTGTTGTAGTTGACATCCATCAAGGAAAAAAGTTCTTCAATGGTATCCGGATTCCAAGAGATATTTCCATTAGCCATTGAAGCTTCAAAATCATTTGCAACACTTGGCTGCAATGGAAGGTAATTTTCCTCAGGTCTGGGTGTAACATTTTCTAAATTACCATCAGTAAATGTTGAAAAGGTTGGGGTAGTGCGAGGTGAGGGAGTAGTAGTAGAACGACTTAGATTCCACATATGTTGCATTCTGGGGAAAAAATTGCGTGTTGGTTGTCGTGCCATTTACCCATTTTGAATGTAAATTTTAGAAGAAGTTCAAGAAATATAGAACTCAGGAAATGCGTAGCACGTGTACAAGGCACTTTAGTTTGTCCTAATTTGGGAGAAAAAAAGAGCCCTTTCGCTCTTTTTTTTTTCCTACTCAGCTCACGCTCCATATATGGAGGATCCCTCAGGACTTGATTCGCATCATGAGAGCAGGTATTGGGAGATGGGGAAAAGGACGTGAAAGGGGGGTACTACAAAAGACAAAGGATGATCGGATGTTTAAATATTTTCAAGAGTGAATCCTTGAATCTCATCCTTTGATCCTTTAACTTAACCCAGAGAATATTTTCCTAATACCTCAAAAATCATACAACAATGCTATAAGAAAAAAGCATATGATCTTTTTATTGTAATTTATTTTATTTCCACAAAAAAACTTCAGCTATTGCTTTTCACGGGATTTATCCTTGAATCTAATCCTTTGATCTTTTAAACTTTTTAAAAAAAAATTTGGTCGGTATTTTAAATCCCTATAACCTATTTTAGCAGTTGATCCTTGAAAGTTTATCAAATAGGGGAGTTATCTTAATATTAAAGTGAAAATATGAGAAAAGAAGAAAAAAGATGGTTGGGGGTAAAAGGTAAGTGAAGCTAATGGGAAAGATTTCTTAATTATGCATTTTGGCTAGGGGGAGGGTTATCAATCCATTTGGTGAAGGTTGTACTGGGATGTTCATCAAGATATTGGTGCTGATTGCTAGCTGGATGTTTATGGGCATCAAGCGCAGCTAATATGGTGCGTAAAGTGTCGACTTATCAACTAGCCAATCATATTCTGATGTAACAACCTTAATAATCATTATATAAAATAATAGTAATCATAAGACAAAATAGTAATAATCACATGTAGAAGTTTAGTGATAACAATGCTGATAGCGATATTATAGAAAACTATATAAACCCTCCTCTTTATTATAATAATAAAAAGCTATCTTCTATTACGTTTATAAATCAGATACTTTATATTTCTATCCTTATTTTTATATTCCGAAGCTACATCTTACATTGGTGGAGAAGCTAAATTAACACATTATGTCTGCTTCTCTCTCGCCATCGCTCACCCCGGATCAAGTTACCACTCCTACTCCTGTTACTACCTCTTTGGCTGCCACTACATCTGCTCCCATTATTCCTGACTCAACAGCCTCTGAAATGTCTTCTCAAATTGCTCACACCGCGCCACCTCTGTCTCGTTAAACTGTTACTCCGGTTCAGGCCCACTCTCGTTCTCTTCTGCTCTCGGCCATTCCTACTCAAACGACTGCCTTTCAACAGCCACCCCCCGTGTTCCCACTGACCCGAGTCGGGTCCATACAACTGATAATACCCCAAGACCAAGCGTTACTCCCATGTCGGTCGAACCTGGATTTTTTGACGATGAACAGCTCCGTATTTATTATCTCCAACTCAAGAACAACTACCAAGATCTTGTCAACTATATATATGGTAGAAAACAAGCTCTTTTGAATCAACGTGACGAAATATTACGCGGTATAGAGGGGGTTACAACGTCATTTCCATATATCTCCCAACCACAACGTGCCCAAATTGAATCAGTTCTGCTCCGACAACAACAAGAAGCTCTTACTCTCGATCAACATATAACCAATTTGGATCAACAACTTCACGTTGATCGTCAAGCAATGGCCCATGAATTTCATACTGCATTTACACAACACCCTGACCATTTCCAAAATCTCTTGATGGATACTGAATGGCCCACTGCTGAGGTATGCCAAGACTTACATCTCTCACCACCATTAATCCATTTTGTCCGCCAAACTCTGACACCAATCCCACATAATTCACCTTTAACAGCAACACACCAATTACATGATATGCAACAACGTCTTCTTGAACTTGAAGCATCGATACAACAACAGCAACAACTTCATCACACAACCACCATCTCACAATCAACACAACAACCTATATCTTCCGAATTACCATCCACAGCTCGTCTCTCAGCTACCATCCATGACCGTCGTCAACGCATTAAAATTCCAAAATTTAGTAATGGTGACCCCACGACCGCTCAACATTGGCTTGAGACATATACTCGTACTTGTGATTTTCTTCATTTTACGCTGGAAGACCGCCTTGATGAACTGAACGTCACCTTAGAAGGCCCAGCTATCAAATGGTTTTCGACATTGCGACCTGACCAACAATAAAATTTCGATAAATTTAAATCAGCCTTTCTTTTACATTTTGGTGGGGGTACCCAACCAACTCGCAATGCTCTCGCTGATTTAAAAAACTTACGACAAAACACCACACCAATGAGTAAATTTGCACCCGAAATTACTGATCTTCTGATACGTGCTGAAATATATAGCGACCCGTTACAACTCGACTTTTTCTGTGATCGTATCCATCCAAAACTACAAGAAGCCGTTTATATGAGAGGTGCATCTAATTTACAAGAAGCCATCAAACTATGTACGGAAGTCGAATATAATCTGGCGCGTTCGGGACTAACGTTACAACCATATTCATCAGTACCAACAGGTACCATGTATAACTCTCCAAAAACTGACTTTCCAACCAACTCTACCAACAACCCCATACAGAATCAAAATGCTCAATATTACTGACATGTGTCTAATACCAACCACAACAATAACAATTCCCGTTTTCGCGCCAATCGATCACCAAATCATCATACTAACAACACCGTCTATTCGAACAATCGTCATGCCAACACCTATAATCGCCACACTAGCAATGACAACAACCACAAGGAAAAACGAAAATGTCACTATTGTAAAAAAAGTAGGACATTTAATTGCGGAATGCAGAAAAAGAAAATTCAAAGATTCACAGAACAACACACAAACACTAACACCAACAACAACGCCAACACTCGATGATGAATGGATTGATATTTTTCAACATATGTTACCAGAAAACACCAGAGCAGCATCATGTAACAACCAAGAAAACACAAATAATCGTCTTCGATTTCATGTCCCTGTTAAATACAAAGAGCACAACAAACATTACAGCGCACTTATCGATACCGGTTCAACTCTCAGTTCCATAACAAAACAACTCGTACAGCACCTTGACGCTCCAACAACAATCTGTCGCCCTACCATGATTTACTACGGTAATAAATCCACTCAACTGACCACTGAAACTGTTACACTCCAATTCAGCATCAATACTGTCGATACCAAATGCACACTCTATGTTGTCGAAAATCAAAACGAAAATATAATTCTAGGCATGGATTGGATGACCGATGAAGACATTGGCTTACGCCCCCGAACCCGATCTATTTTCAAAATTGAAGAACAAAATTCTGCAGAACACGAAGCTATAGCACAGGACCTTCTGAAGAAATATCCTCAGCTTACAAATCACGGAACTGTTCAGCCTACTATAAACTTACCCTATGAACACCCAATCGACACCGGCGATTCTACACCTGTTGTTTCTCGTGATTATCGTCGCTCACCATTTGAACATGACATCATTCAAAACGAAGTTGAAGCTATGTTAGCCCGTAATGTAATCCGACCAAGTATAAGCCCATGGCGCTCTCCAATTGTACTCATCAAGAAACCTGACAATACCTGGCGCTTTGCAATTGATCTCCGTGGGGTGAACCGTGTCACTAAAAAATCAAAACAACCAATCCCAACAATCGATGAACTATTGGATAAACTACACGGCAGCAAATATTTCTCAGTAATCGACCTCAAGAGTGCATATTGGGCTATCAAAATAAAAGAAAGTGATAAATGTAAAACAGCATTTGTGGCAAATGGTAAATTATTTGAATTTAATTCCATGGTATTTGGTCTATGCAACGCACCAGGATCATTTCAAGCAGGTATGACATATGTATTGCAAGGATTATTAAATACCATTTGTTATCTCGACGATGTTCTTTTATTCAGCAAAACAAAAGATGAACATAAACAACAACTCGATGCATTACTCTGTCGCCTAAACAAATATAATCTCAAGGTGTCAATTCAAAAATGTCAACTATTCAAAAATGATGTCAAGTACCTCGGTTTCTTTATAAATGGTCATGGCATCCGTGCTGACCCAGCAAAAACAGATGCCATCATTTCATGGAAAACACCATCCTCAGTCAAGGAAGTCCAACGATTCTTAGGGTTCTGTGCGTTTCACTATAAGTTTTTAAAAAACTTGAGCCAAACAGGATTTCCGCTATATAAATTATTACGAAAAGACACGAAGTTTCAATGGATACAAGAATGTCAGCATGCCTTTGATATGTTAAAGCAAGCTGTAGCAAAATTACCAACTCTGGCCTATCCGGATCCAAGACTACCGTATGACCTCCATGTGGATGCAAGTAACTATGGGCTAGGTGCCGTACTTATCCAAAATGGCCGTCCAATTGCCTTCGCAAGTCGTTCACTCACACCTGCTGAAAAAAATTATTCCACAACAGAACTAGAATGTCTCGGTATTGTTTGGTCAATCCAATATTTTCATTGCTACATTTATGGTGCTACGCTTGCAATTCATACAGATCATGCTGCCTTAAAATCAATCATCTCCACAAAAATGCCAAGAGGTCGACTAGCCCGATGGATTCTGACCTTACAGGCCTATGAATTTACTATTATTCACTGGAAGGGTGTTGACCATGCTGCTCCCAATGCACTCTCCCGTCAATTCCAAAACAATCAAGGCCATGCTGCTCTAACCATGGACAATTTCCAACGTTATCAAAAAGATGACCCATTCATCAAATCCATTCTACAGCAAGGCGTACAACATCCATTTCTTTGGCACCAAGAAATATTATTCAGGAAAAAAGAACATACACCACCAAGACCGGTTCTCCCGCCACTGATGATTCTTAACATTTTACAGGCGGCTCACGATTCAAAAATGGCTGGTCATTTCGGTGTCAAAAAGACGTTAGACAAAGCCCAAGAATTGGCATGGTGGCCAACTATGAAGGAAGATGTTATGGCCTGGATAAAAGGATGTGATCCTTGTCAACGTTTTAAAATCAGTACGATTTCAACTGCTGCTCCAATGAAACCCGTCTTGCCGCGTTATGTTGGCGATATCTGGGCTACGGATATTGTTGTTCTTCCAGAAACAATAAGAAAAAACAAATATCTTTTGGTTTTTATTGAATATTTGTCCAAATGGTGTATCACTATCGCTCTTCCCAGTTTCGATTCTGATCATGTTGCAAACGCGTTATTATATGAAGTAGTCCTCAAGTATAGCACCCCATCTCGATTAGTCTCTGATAATGGTACAAATTATATATCCGATGCTATGAATGCTGTATGTACAAGGCTTAATATTGCAAGATCAAGAACTTCGGTGGAGTACGCACAAGGGGACGGACTTTGTGAAAGGGTAAATAGAACATTAAAGACGTCGTTAGCAGCTTATGTGGACCAACAGCTGCACAAGTGGGACGAATACCTACCCTATATCACGTTCGCATACAACACAGCCAAGCAAAGCTCGACGGGATATACACCTTTTGAATTAATGTACGGAAGAAAAGCAGCGGTTCCATTACCAAACGAATTGTGTCCCAAATCGAAAACATATCAAACTGAAAAATGGATGCACTACTTGAATGCGCACATCCCTATTATTCATGGTCAAGCAATAAGTAATATAAAACAAGCACAAGCACGACAAAAAAGATTTTACGACAAGACCAAGACTACCAAGTTTGATTACAAGCCCGGTGATCTTATACTGCATCGAAATATGGAGAAATCGTCATTTCCAAAGGAACGTTGGTTAGGCCCATACGTGATTCTTGAAAAAAATAATAAAGATGGTACTTCGTTCAAAATTCAAAAACAAGAAGGAAACTACCGTTTTCCCACAACCGCCAACATAAAACATATGCGGCCGTATAACAAGCCACCGTCTTTTTCGAAAAAAGGGGAATAATGTAAGGTGTCGACTTATCAACTAGCCAATCATATTCCGATGTAACAACCTTAATAATCATTATATAAAATAATAGTAATCATAAGACAAAATAGTAATAATCACATGTAGAAGTTTAGTGATAACAATGCTGATAGTGATATTATAGAAAACTATATAAACCCTCCTCTTTATTATAATAATAAAAAGCTATCTTCTATTACGTTTATAAATCAGATACTTTATATTTCTATCCTTATTTTTATATTCCGAAGCTACATCTTACATGGTGGCAGTCATAAAATTGGAATAGTCGTTATGAATAGTAGCAGCGTGTTGTACATGTGTAGAACTGTTATAATTCTTTTTATGTGTGGAGCGAGTATCACCCAAGTACAGAATCATGCGTTAATTTCCACCGAAGGGAGGAAGATTTTCCAGATACGGGAGAATAATTTTTCATATTCAAGTGTTGAATGAAATTCTACTAGAATTGAGTGAGACACTCGAATATAATATAAGAAATATAATTGTTTTATCTTCTTTTTATTAAATGTCAGCAAAAAAGTTTTTAAAATAATAATAAATTTGTAATTGTTCTAATAATATATAATTGATCTTCTTTTTCGCTTAGTCAGCACTGCAAAAATATAGACCCAACTAATTCTGAACAAACTTCTGAACAACTTGTTGCTATGCAACAACGTATTGTACAATTAGAAGAATTTATTACTCAACAACAACAACAACAACAACATCAACATCAACATCAACATCAACATCAACATCAACATCAACATCAACATCAACATCAACATCAACATCAACATCAACATCAACATCAACATCAACATCAACATCAACATCAACATCAACATCAACATCAACATCAACATCAACATCAACAGCGGCCACAGCCACAAGATCACCAATAACAACAACAACAACAGCAACAACCATCAGTTCAAACAACTTCTGAACCTATGACAGATGTGATGGACGAGTTTCAATTACTTTATTCTTTGGAAACTCGACCTTCTTATGCATGGACTCCCCCTACTCTTTTGGCAGATGTGCTTCAACTTTACTCTTCATTATTCCCATCTACCATGATTTCCGATGAGGAATGTCACACAACTATTGACAAGTACCCCAACATTGAAGGTTTACAATATCAGCCACCTGATAGTATACCTATGGCTTCCTGAAAAATGAAATCATACCAATCCAAACAAGACATGTCGTTAAAGAGATTACAATATTTGATCTCTGGGGTTTTTCAACTCATGGATGTGCTTGGGTTGGAAATCAGCAAGGATATTCATAAAAAAAATGTTCAATGCTATTTATTGATGCTTCGAGATTGTCATTCCTTACTATTGAATGCTTCCACACAAGTTAATAAAATGCGAAGTAATCTTGCCATTCAAGCTATTAACCTAATCTTTTCATCGTCAACTTCAGCCTACAACAACTATATTATGCCTCAAGAGGATTTTCAAGCTCTTTTGTCTCAACAAACCTCGTCTGCTCAAGCCCTCCAAAAAGCTAGTAATTTTCGCCACAGCCGAAAACGCTTTACCAACAACTATTTTCAACATCAACAATCAACTCAACCTCTTCAACATTAGCAGTTTTTTCAATCGGGTCCGTCCTCTTAGCAGGGTGGTTACTACAACAATAACCACCAAGGATTCAACAGCAATCATACTACCTCAAATTGACCAACAGAACCGATTCATATACCAACAAAAAATTCAACAGCAACAATCCTTACCACAACAAAACAAAATAATCAATTCAAAACTATTCGTCACAGGTCGTCTAAGCCAATTTTATATACAGTGGACCACTCTTTCAATCGACACCTGGCTACTGCATATAATCAAAAATGGGTTCAAAATTTCATCCATCTCACTACCTCCACTCCAACCTCAACCTCAACCTATAATGTTACCGTTTAGGTAATATTGTGACCAGGAACCCAAGCTTAGTAAAATAAGCTTGAGTTGTACAATTGGGCTTAGCCCATATAAATAGTTATAACCCTCAATTAATAATAAAAACAAGTCCTTTTATCTCTTTTTCACTTTTATCACTTTTCTATTTTCATTGTATCATAAAGTGACCTGGAATTACTATAGACTTGGGTTTAGTCTATAACACTTGGTAGTGATAGCAAATCAATAACAGTCATTCAAGAGTACAGTAAAGGCACAGTGAGTTCGGAACAAGAACAAGAAGAAAGACAACGACAGTTAGAAAGGTTCTGGTCACGTTTTCATATCAAACCGATAAGCCAAGGTTTTGTGGACTTTATAAACAAGACAAAGGAAGATGAACAGTCAGACAAGAAGATAGAAGTACCACAACTAACAACATCTTTATTAAGTCAAACTGAATATCACGATACAGTAGAAGAAATTTGTCAAGTAAAGAATCAAATGGAAGAACAAGGTATACCACAAGGTTCTATGCAAGCAGTTGATTCAGCAACTCAAGCACTACAAGAGGTTAACAACCTACATACTGAACTCAACTCCCAACTCCCAGCGGAAATGAAAAAAATTTATGATGCTCAAGGCAAAATGGAAGGCCAAGTAAATACACTTACATCATCTTTGCAAAGCATTATGGCGCAATTGCAACAAATTTCAAATCATCAAGACAAGGTGGTACAAGCAATTTCAGATAATTCAAGGACTGTGGGAAAATCATCACGTAATTTAAAAGATCCCAGTCCTTCCTGATTTAGTTCACATGGTAACCCCTCGAGCTTGGATAACTCTTCTGATTCATCAGATGATAAAAATCCTTCAGACATAAACGCTGAGTCTTCTTATGACTCCTTAGATGAGAACTCTAGTAATGACAATGACAGAAAAGATTCTCACCATCACTCACATGGGCAGTTTAGGTTCAAGGTCCCTGATGAAAAGTATAATGGTAACTCTTACAAGATCGAGTCTTGGCTTTTCAATCTTGAGGAATACTGTCGTATGGATGGGAAATATGTATAGAAAAATAAGGTACGTAAGATAATAAATGGATAACAAAGTATAAGTTTTGTGAGAATCAATTAGGTCTTTTATTATGAATAAAGTATCAAGATAAAAAAGATGAATTTACATTATTTAATTTTAAGTCTATATTTATATTCTTTGGTATATAATTTCCCTGTCCTACGATGATGGGTTCACTTGTTGTTTTAGTTTTGGTATATTGATATATAGTATGTTTTATATTATTATTAATGGTATATGATTATGATTGGTAAATTATTATTGTTATATGTTTCATTTGGTATGATTTGCTTAATATTGTATAATAGAGAAGTAACCAATATTATTATGTTTGAGTTAGATCGGTGTATACTATTATTATTTATTTTTGATGGTGGGTAGGAATATCACATTACCCCCTCTCAGGTTGCTTCTCATTATTTATTTATGTTTGTGTAATTATTTATTTTTGTTTAGATCGTGTAGATCTTCGGAACGAAGTTTCCGAGTTTGAAATTTTTCTTTTGTTTATCATAGTATTTGTGTTTTTGATATTATTTGTGTTTGGTTCTGTGCCTAATCTTTTCCAATATTCTGATATCGTTTTTTGTTGAGAAAACGTTTCTGCTTTCTGCCATGTATCATCCTTTTCTTCATATCCTATTCATCTTACTTTATATTCATAAATACCGGGTTTTATTTCGCGGTGTGCAACAATTGCTTTTATTTCGTATAATTCATCACAAGGGATTACTTCATCTTGTGAGATTAATTTTAAACGATTGGGTGGATAATTGGAAGGTTTTAAATTCCCTATTTTCATCTTTTAGCACATAAGAACTTCCACGTGTTTTTCTTACAACGAGATATGGACCATCATATTCGTTTTCTAATTTGCTACCTTTATCTGTTACTCTAACCATGACATGGCTGTTTGGTGGAAAGTCAATGATTAAATGTTTTTTATCAAATTTCTGTGCCTGTGCATCAAGTATGGCTTTTACACATTTATTGATTCCAGGAAAAACAACTGTTTCCATTTTGTGTATTCTTTTCTTTAACTCATCATATGATAATGGCTCTATGCCTATTTTATTTCTAAAATCTTGAAATTGGTTCATTTTTCTAGCAAACATTAATGTATAGGGAGCTGTGTCTGTACGTTTTGATATTTTAGCATTTATAGCTAGTTGAATTCTTGGAACGAAAATATCCCATGACTTGATTGCACCTCTAATGCTTTTTCTTAAAGCACACACTGATGTTTGTACATATCGTTCTGCTGGATTAGATCGAGCATGATATGATGTACGTTTGCGGTAGTAAACACCTGCAGCTTCTGTTAACTTTTCCATAATCGAATTGACAAATTCAGATCCCCAGTTTGCGTTTATATACCATAGGAAGCTAAAATCTTGAAATATTTGTATTAATATTCTCGCTACTGTGTCAGATTGTTTATTTGGTATTGTGTGAAGAATAGTAAATTTGGTACATAAATCTACAGCGACAAGTAGGTAGTTATTTCCAGAAAGTGTGGTCTTGAATGGACCAGCTAAATCTAATGCCCAGTGATCTGCAGAGAGATAAGATTGGATAGGACGTAATGGATGATATCCATGTTTTATAATGTTATTTTTAGCGCATGTGTCACAAGCACATACAATACTCAGTGCTTGGTGAAAAATACCGTTCCAGTTAAATCCTTGGCTTTGTAAACCTTTTGTCATGGCTTCTGCACCAAAGTGACCGAAGTTATGCTGATCTAATAATAATTTATGTCGATCTTCCACTGGTGGTGTGATCATGTCAATGAATAGATTATCAGCATGTAAGGAATGCATATGTATGGTATCGTTTGGATTTAAATTTTTATTATTGTTTTCATTTAATTGCGGAAGTGAATGTCGCGGTTGTATTAGAACTGGAGCATTACCCCCTCTCAAAGATGCTATGTCATCGATGTCTTCATATAAGCGGCTCAATAGGTCTGGTAGGGTATTTTGTAGACCTGGCATATGTACAATTTTCATACCAGGATATGATAAAATAGTTTCTAGCCAGTTAATCATCATGCGATTAGCTATGGGTTGGGTTTGTAACCAGCATAGTGAGCGATGGTCAGTATGAAGTTCGAATTCACGATCGTATATATATTGGTGGAATTTATGAAGAGTGAAAATGATGGCAAGAAGTTCTTTCTTGGTAGTGGAATAATTTCTTTCTAATTTAGAAAGAGTACGAGACATGAAAGCAATATGTCATGTTTTATTTTTAATAATCTGATATAGGACACAAGCTGTTATATCAATCAAATATAATAAAATAAAGAGACGTTAAAAACTCAACGAGACCCAAAAGAACAATAATTGAACTGAAGTTTATTAAAATAAAATATTATCTCTATTTATATAAATCTTATTATCGGTGGGATATATATTGTTATGTGTATATAGCTATACGTAAGATTTAAATTTGTCATGGCCGTGTGAATTATGAATATAAGATTAATGATATTAAAATTAGACTTTGAGTGGTTGACGATATGATATATCTACGCAGCTATTATCTGTTATCATTATAGAAGACGGACTTCGGTGTTCTTACAAATCATGGTCCAAATAGGGAAGTACACGAAATGTCAGCAAAGCATAATTAAAAATACGCTGTACTTTAATAATTAAAATGACAAATAATTATCTTTATGAATAATATGTGTTGGATACAACGCAAGCTATGCCAGAATTGCTAGCATTAGTACCTATGTAGAATTTATCATTTAAAGATGGATAACGTAATATAGGAGTCTTGGTTAATATTTGACGTACAGTGTCAAATGCTTTTTGTTGTGCTGTACCCCATTTTCCTTTGAGTGATTTGTCATGACGTAAAGCATCGATTGGGGCCATGATTTTAGCACAGTTGGGTATTGACGAGCAGAAATAATTAATTAATCCACCAAATTTCATGCAATCTTTGCCTGTTTGTAAAGGAGGATAGTCTAAAACGGTTGTTACTTTACGAACGTCAAGAGCAATACCTTTAGCTGAGACACTAAATCCTAATAAATGTGTGCTTGCTTGAGCGAAATTACATTTGTCTAGATTAAGAATTAGATTGGCATCTGTCAATATTTTTATAACTTGTGCAACATGATCTGCATGTTCGTGTATGTTTTTAGATGCGATAATAATATCATCAATGAAACAATTGACGAATGGAAGATCATGAAATAAAATGTTCATGACACGTTGAAAAGCACTACTAAGCGTTTTGAGTCCGAAGCATCCTTTTGCATAGGAGTACTGTTTCCCTAAGAACGTAAAGCTAAGTTTTTGTTGATGCTTTTGTAATACGGGAAATCTTTCAAAAGCTGCTTTTAAATCAAGTGTAGTGAAAACATTACATCCACTCAATTTTGAGAAAATTTCTTGGATGTTACTGATAGGGTGTCTATCGTTATTTGTTAATGCACTGTTAATTCCACGTGTGTCTAAGCAAAGTCGATGTTTTTTAATTCCATCTGGGCCAGTTGTTTTTGGAACTGCTGTTAAGGGTTGATTCCAAGCAGTGTTTACTGGAGCAGGAATAATTACACCTTCTTCTAACCATCGATTAATTGTTTCTTTTAATTCAGGAATTAAAGCTGATGGCAGAGGATATTGTGGTCTATATATCGTGACATTTGGAGGTGTTTCTAATTGAATTACTGCTTCTGGTAAAGGACAATGTGATGTAGGTGGAATGTCTTCATTTTGTTTTAAAAATGGTTTGACTTTTATATGAAAATTATTTTGTTCTTCTTCGGAACCAGCAGGTGAATTATTTGGAGGAGGAACATCATAACAAGTATCATTATTGATGTGTGCATGTGGATTATCATCCCATGATGTGGCAAGACCATGGATAGAGATACCCAGTTTTGGCATAAGATCCATACCAATAGTCATGATTATGTTTTCCGAAAGTGGTAAAGCTTCGAAAGTATGGGTGACTGTTTTACCTCCATATTTTAAAAGAATATTTTTTACTTCCCCAACTCGTTTTCCTTCTAAACCTTCTATTGAAGTTATAACAGAACCATGATGTGTAAATGGTGTAAATGACAATTTATTATTTTTAATATATTCTAAACTAAGTGATGACTTGTCACAACCCATGTCAAGGAAAGCCAGTATTTGTTTATCCTGTAAAGTGATAGGAACAAAAATAGCCAAGGGTAAGTCAGTTTGCTTAGTTTGATTATTTTTTAAAGAGTGGTTTGTGGTTTGTGTATGTGTGTTATATTGTAATAATAAATTGGTTTTAATAGTACTTTTATTATTGTTAGATGATGTTTCCATCAGTTCGTCATCATTAATGGAGAGCATATCATCTTCGACTTGTGATGACAAGTGCGACATACGATTGCGAACCATGTTATTATTGTTGTTATTATTTAAGTTCGAACGACGAGCTCGAAGCACCTCCTGACATTCATCATGTCCTCTGACATACGGAACATGGCGGCAAAATCGGCACAAGTTAATGTTGCTGGGACCAGCACCATTATTGTAGTTACCCTTGTTAGAAGGGGTGGGATGTGCAATAACAAGATGTTTACAAATATATAATAGTTTTTAATAAAAAAAATAGTTTTTTTATATCAAAATTGAATTTTATCTATTAAATAAAAAATGGATCAAATAGATTATACAAAATTATTGTTGGTCGTTCCTTCAACAATTCTTGTTGACGTCGCCTCAGACATCAATGTGGTAATAAGCTCCAAGAGCCGCGCTTTATTTTCCTTTTTTAGTAACAAAATAAAATATAAAATAAAATAAACTTTATATTTCCTTTCTTTCCCCTTTATACCTTCAAAAGCCGTGCATTCGTGGAAAAAACTATTGATGGAACAAAATATCAATGATGGATCAAGTGAACGAGTTTACACTCAAGATGAAATGGAAAACATCATCCGAACCATCGTTAGCAAAATCGACGATGAAAAAGAAGCAAGACTCTCTGGTTTACCAATACCAGTGGAAATCTCTAAAGCTATGGCAAATACACCAAACCAACAAAAACAAGATAATTTCAAAAAGCTTAAACGAGACACCAAGAAATATAACCTGGATGAATGGACCACACCAGAAAAGATCAACAAAAGCGTCTTTCCATATCTCAAAAGACACACAACAGAAACCACTCAAGTGGTCAATACAATATACAAAATTACAGAAAACACAAGATTCCAAGCGAGAGTTGCCATGGAAATCTATGAACTTTTACAACTTGCCTTCACAACAAACAATGAAGAAACAGAAACAATTATTAAAAAATGCATTGAACAAAGTAAAAGATTGGCCATTTTTGGTCTCGAGACAGCAAGAATACAAGAACGAGAAGCAAGAGAATACGCAGACAAAGCACTTAATATTCCCAATAATATCAAACACTTTGAAAACACAGAAGAAGACACCAAGTCTAGGAACGCATATAGTGATGAATTCCTTAATACATACCACAAAGCAAAATTTGAACAAAGATTGCTTCAACAAGTAAGTACTTTCCGAGGAGGATACAGAGGAAATGGACATTTCCAATCAAGAGGAAATTCCAGAGGATTACGAGGTAGTTACAAAAGCTACAGAAGAGGAAATAGTGTACCACAAAACTCTTTTTTTGGATCGGGCCCTCACACGAAGTGGGGATACAACAACAACAACAACAACAATATTTCTCAAACAACCAACAACAACAATCAAAACTCCCCAAACAATTAGTCAGCAACAATCAAAACTCCCCAAACAATTACAACATCCCTACTGATGGAATAGCTCCGGGTGGCAGACTTCAAATGTTTGTTCCACAATGGAAGAAAACAACAAATCATCAATGGCCGTTATCAGTAATACAAGATGGCTACCAGATACCACTCATAAAAAACCCAATACTATGGCGATTGCGTCAAATACACTTAAACTCGACAGAACAAATGGCAGCAAACGAAGCAGTGGAAAAATTCCTTCAAGCAGACATAATCGAATTATCACCAACGCAAAATACAGACTTCCTATCAAACTTCTTTACTATTCAAGAAACGAACAAACGCAGGCCTATTTTAGACTGCCAAAAAATCAACCAATATATACAGTGCCAACATTTCAAGATGGAGGGCGTACCTGCATTACGAGATATCATAGAGACGAACGACTTTATATGCAAGTTAGATTTAAAAGATGAGTATGTTGTAATACCAATACATCAAAAATCCAGGAAATAGTTGACTTTTCAAAATCAAGGGAAAGTATACCAGTACAAAACATTAGCTTTTGGGATGAGTGTCAGTCCACGGGTGTTCAGCAAATTGATGAGGTTTGCAATAGAACCAATGAGGAAATTATGGATCAGACTTGTCTACTACCTACACGACATTTGTATCCTGGGCACAACAAAAACAGAAACGATGAAACATACTCATCAAGTAATATCACATTTGGAAAAACTAGGATTCCTGATAAACTATCAAAAAAGTGTATTAACTCCATTACAACAGCAAGAATTCCTGGGCTTCGTTTTTAATACGAAAACTATGAAAATCTATGTACCAAGCAAAAAATTGACCAAATTAATGGGGCGAATAAAACAAGCTATGAACACACACAAAAAGCCTTACAACTGCAGATGGTATGCCAGCTTACTGGGGAAGATGACATCGATGATTCCAGCAATTGAAGAGGCCCTGCTGCATATTCGACATATGCAGAGGGATCTGGCAGCGACATTATCTCATTATCATCAGAATTGGGATGCACCAATGATCTTGTCCCAAGAGAGCAAGAAAGAACTACAATAGTGGCAAGAATGGATGCAACAGAAGAATGGGCTAATGATCCAGAAGCTCAATACAAACAGCGCCCCCCAAGTTATCATTCACATACTGGATTTTTAGACTGCTTTTGCACATTATAATTATTTTTTTTGCGCACTTGGAATTTTTTTTTTGCGTACTCCCATTAAATTTTTTGCACACCTTAATTTTATTTTTGCACATTGACTTTTTTTTTTTTTTTTTTTACAAATAAGCTTCTTACAATGTTCACCTATTTCAGAAAATATATTGCAATGCATCATTATTTCTTAATAATCTTAATATTCAATGCCGTTATCAAATATATTTAAGAACATTATCATTATCCATTTTCGAAATAATTTTATATGCGCAAAAATAAAATTAGGGTGTGCAAAAAATTTAATGGGAGTACGCAAAAAAAAAATTCCAAGTGCGCAAAAAAAATAATTATAATGCGCAAAAGCAGTCTAAAAATCCAGTAGACGCCTTTGACTTAGATTGGGGAGTAAGTTCCAGATCAGTTCAAGCAACAGGACCATAGTCCAAAAAAGAAAAAGAATATTCAATAAATGTAAGAGAATTAACAGCAATTTATTTCGTGCTAAAGCTGCATGCAAAAAGTCAGAAAGAATCACGAATAAAGATTTTCACCGACAATATTACCGCCCTAAAATACAGTACAAAATCAGAAGGTACAGCTTCAGCAACATTACAAAATATAGCGGTAGAAATACAAGATATCTGCAACGAATTCAACTTAGAAGTAGACTACAAACACATTCTAGGTGTCGAAAACATTCAAGCTGATTGGCTAAGCAGACAACAACACTAGACGCAAAGGGCAATTTACAAAGCATCAATTCTAAATCAAATATTTCAAAAAATCAACAAACAATGGGGTCCGTTAAAAATAGACGCATTTGCAGATAGACTAAATACTCGACTACCATACTTCTGGAGTCTTCGACTGGATCCAGATGCACTGGGGTTAGACGCCTTCCAACAAACATGGCTGAAGAAGGGAATGTATCTCTTTCTACCATGGAAATTCATACCACAAACACTACACCAGACCAAACAACAAAGAATACATCAAGCAGTACTTGTGACACCACCTTGGCCAACTCAGTATTGGTTTCCCACAATACTCAAGATGAAACACAAAAATCAACCGATGGTGTTCAAACTGAAAAGGTGGACCATGATCGCATGGCACGTATTTGCCACAAGAGGAAAGCAATTAATAATTTACATGAAGATACAATCGAATATTTATCTCAAGCTCAAAGAACAAATACACATCATGTATACAATTCTGGTTGGAATAAATGGTTAACCTGGTGCGCAGCCCAAAACCCGATAGTATCTCCAACAGAGTACAATGTTAACAATGTATTGTTTTTTCTGAAGAATAATAGTCATTTTTCATATCAATATTTGAATGGATTACATTCTTCCATTGCATTTGTCTTCAAGATAATCCACCCAGATCAGATACCAATTGCAAATCAAGATTGCATAATTGAATTTTTCAAGGCAAAGAAACATAAAGAAATTTTGATTCCAGAAAAACACCAATTTCAAACGTGGGATACAACTTTACTGACAAGCCAGATTAAAAAAGAATGGCCATATAATAGCGATCTCAACTTATATGATCTTCAACAAAAAACAGTTATCCCAATGTGTCTTGTTACTATGGCTAGACCAAGATCGGATGTAGGAAGACTGCAATACAGAGATATTCAAATTGAATTAAAAGACGACAAACCAATTTCAGGGATCATTCACTTCAGGGAAGCTAAAGAAACGCAAGCAAAATCCTCGGTCCTCAGCCTCATGGATGATAAAGATTTATGTCTAATATCAACATTATTTAAATTTATGGAAAAATCAAAACCGCTACGAAGAAATTTACCAGAAGAACATACTCTTTTTCTGGCGTATATACATGATCATCGAAAGGTCGACTCAGTGAAGGAGTCTACAGTGGCCTTATGAGTCCAAAAAATAATGGCTAGAGCGGGAGTGGATACAACAAAGTACAAGGCTCATTCGATTAGATCTGCATCAAGTACAAAGGCAGTAGAGAAAGGAGTGGATATTATAAGAGTAAAACAACATGCCAATTGGAGCCTTAGGTCGAACACGTTTGAAAAATATTATTTTAAACCAGCAGCTCAACAAAATGATAGCACACAATTAATCAATTCAATTTTTTCGACAACAGGAGAAAATACCACATTGACGTCTGAGGCGAAGTCAACAAGAATTGTTGAAGGAATGACCAACAATGCGTCAGTTGACGCAGACGAAGACAAAAATGTAGTAATAACCCACCCGACATGGTTTCCGTGGCTATGGCAATTACAGAATTATTATTCTTAGTTATATTATTATTCTCATTATTACATATTTTATTTTATTTTATTTTATTTTTTATACTCATTTCCCCCCCCCCTTTTTTTATAAACACAAGAAAAAATTGACTTCAGCTTTTGTAGGTATAAAGGGGAAAGAAAGAAAATATAAAGTTTATTTTATTTTATATTTTATTTTGTTACTAAAAAAGAAAAATAAAGCGTGGCTCTTGGAGCTTATTACCACATTTTTGTCTTTGTCTGCGTCAACTGAAGCAATTACAGATGAAGTAAACATTATTATTGCAAATTATTGGACTTTTCTTGAATTGAATTGGCCAGTTATACATAATAGATTTAAACATAGAACAGAGATTAAACATATTAAATTTATTGAGAAAATTAAAGATATATTATTGAGGAAATTAGGTTATACTGCTGTGTTTTTCTTTTTAGTAGTTCTATATACAAATAAAGAATATCGAGCACCATATTTTGAAATTGAAAAAGGTTTATTTTTACTATATCATCTAGTTTCAGGAATTTCAGGAGAGGAGATAGAAAAATATTTACCTCGAAGCACATTTCATACATTTTATAAAAAGTTCTGGATGGATGATGAAAATTATAAACGAATAAACAAAATAGTAAATAATTAATTAACAAATATGTTTTCAAGTATAAAGTTACGTATTTTGTCTGCTAGAAAAAATAATCCAGATTTATTTAAACATGTAACTCTAATTTTAGATGGACATGATTCACGTATTAATTATATGGATACAGAATTGGATAGATCCCATTTATATTCATATAAATTTAAGAAAAATGGTTTACATACTCAATTTGCTGCTGATATTAATGATATGATACCTTTTATTTCAAAAAGTGAGTTTTGTTCAGATAGTTCAGATGGTAGTATGTTTTTAAATATGAAACTTTATAATAAAATGAATCTAAATGATACTTTAGCAGTTGATGGTGGATATACTTTATTTATAACACAATTTACACCGCAGAAAAAAAATATTCGAAAAATATTCGGGTATTCAATTTTATATTCGAAAAATATTCGAAAAATTTATCAATATTGTAAAAATATTCATTTTTATATTGTTATATTCATTTATATATTTAAAATTTATTACAATTTTTTTTACAACAAGTACTTTAATTTATAGTCAATTGGTGGCTCTTTTTTGTACGATTCTAGTTGAGACCAAAAGATATATTCATGACCGTTTTTTCCTACTACCCGGTTAGCAAAACCAGCTATATTCTTCACTTGAATGACGCATCGTTTAAGTCGTGCAGATCTAGTTCTATATGGCCATAAACTATGATTTTCAATAAGTTCGGCGACGTCTACTACAGCAAGAAGTTTTTGACAATTGTTGTATTCATGAGCAAAGATGTTTCGGATAAAACCAAAATACTGATGCTTTTCAGGTCTAATTGAGCTGGTCCAACTTAGATCAGTGTTGACCTTTGTGATTATTCTAATAAATGAATGATTTTTACCACCATACACTATCGATTCTTTCCAAAGTCATCTACCTGTTTCCAGTTCTTGGTGTTGGTCGATGATAGTGTTGTAGGTGTCTTGATGTATTGCCCAAAAGTTTTTAAGCTGTGTTACACATTTCATATCAGTGGCGGACTTTTTGGAAAAAGGTCCCCATATTTTGGGACTGTTAGCCAATGTAGACGCAAGAACAGTTTTTCTTTTTCGTTCTTGTGGCTCTTGAAGCCTGTTTCTTCTTCGAATGGCTGCTATCTCGACAACAACATTCTCCGAATTAACTCCAGCATCTCGTACAGAATGAACTCGTCGTTTTAACTCCCCTATAGCTCTCTCCATACAAAACGCGGCATAGTGTGGCATTGGTCCTAATCATTCCACCAACTTGTATGTATGCAACAAATAATGCTGATTGATTGTAAACACTGATCCTGGAAGTTTTTTGTTATTCACTTGTACTAATAACCAGTTGTTCCATGCGTTCACTGCTTGCTTCAAGGAAACTATGTCATTCGTGTGTAGCTCACGGCTACAAATGTATTTAAATGCTGTTGCCAAGTTCATCAGCGCGTCACAAGTACTTTCGTCTGTATAATACTCCAGCAATAAGGACGAAACCAAGTACAATGCAAAGTGAATCCAGTCGATTGATCAGTAGAAGCCACTATGAAAGTAAATGTCACTGCAATCACCAGCAAAACTTACAGACAACTTGTGTGAATCTGCAATTAGTTCACCAAACTCTCGGCAAGTTCTTGGTGGTAAATATAACGGGTTTCCTTCTTTACCATATTCACCAATGATAATACGCCAAAGTTGCTTTCCAACGCCTGATAACAAATGCATCAAATTATTGGGAAAAAATGTCGCACCATGCAAGGTTGGTAGGTATGCAAAAATAGATGGATTTGATTGGCCTCTTTCCTTATTCTTAGTCTTGTCTTCATCCGTTTTCTGCTTCTTGAAAGATTCGATCTTATGGGGTCGTGATGTTGGTTTTGGAGGAAATGTCATATGGTTCAACATGAATTCGCCACGAATCAAACAAAATCTATACCCATGATAATGTGTATGGGAACTGTGTCCTGCCATTTTTGCAACTGCCAAAATATCACCACCACAAAATAAAAGATGTGCATGCACACGTAATGAACCAACTTCTGTTTCAACTATGATGCCGCTTTTACAAAGTTGTTCGAGGTCACTCAATAACGGCTTGAAGAAGGTCATGTCTTGTGGTTTGTTGGGTCTGGGAAGTATACCCACTTGTAGCATGAGTTGGTTCTCCATTCGGTGCTTGGGATTTATATTTAACACGGTTAAGTGGACAATTGTCATGGAGTGTTTACTGGATTTGAACTGCTGATAGTTGTCTGTGTAAAGCCCTAATCCAATGACCAATTCATTCTCAAACAGATGCTTCACATTATTGTACAGTTTGCCATCAAAAATGTCAGTCATTACATTTTCCTTGGTAGGACGTTTGGATCTACACTCCAGCATCTCGCGAGTTTTCTTGTCTGAAACCAGTAATGCGAGCTGTTCTTTTAAGGGAAGCTGCTGCATTAATTTTGCTGGCTCGGTAGTAGAACCTTCCTTGTATCTTGCTGCGGAACAATGGGTACAATCTGTGGCCTTATCATCCGGTAAGTACATTTTGCATCCGTTAGGACAAATAGGACAAATAATAGGCTTGACAGGAAATGAATTACGCAGATGTTGTTTGGAAAGATTATAACTGAGGAGTGGAGGTAATTTTCCATATGTGAAACAGTTAATGCGGTCGATCATTCGTTTGAATAATTCTTGTGGTGCTCCATATTCGACAGCCAGTGCATAGAGATCAATGCTAGTTTAGATATGATCATCCGTAAAATGATGGGTGTTGGTACGAAAATCGTAATGTGGTATTTCGTTAGGGGTTTGCCTCGTCACTGGTTCAGTTACAGAAGATGGAGCAAAAACAGATGAAAAATTTGGGTTGCTAGGTAATTGTATAGGTATAGGAAAGTTGTTGTTAGTCGCTGTACTTTCATCATCATCCTCGAAATCTTCTCGGCCTGGTGAGGAATGATCCCATTCATAACTGTCTTCATGGTAATCCTGAACTAAGATATTGTTTGCATCATCAGTTACATCCAAAGGAGACGATTGTTCATGATCGGTTGACATACAGGTTGGATTGGATTGAAGGTTTATCTGAAATAGTTACGTTTTACAAATAGTTTTGATTTTAGTGCATGAAATAAAAAGAAAATAAAACATGAATATAACATTTTGACTAAAGTCAACTTTTAATGAGTTTGATCTTACATTGTTGGAACTTGGGGTAAATAGGCTTGCACCAAATTGTGATGGAAGGGGCCTAATAGAATCAAAATGCTTCTTAAGACATCTATCCAAATGAATACTTTTGGGTTCAAAATCGCTGCTGATATACTTTTGACAGAATTGACAGTAATATGTAATGATTTTTTCTGATATGATAAATGAAGTAACTGATATTTACTAAATAAAATATTATCACTATGTACTTATATTAAATCCTAATCAATGTCAGGGTATATCAATAATATGCGTATTTGAAACAATGATAGTCTTCTGATTTGTTCATGACGATGAATAATGAAAATAAGATATGTGAACATTATATCCTATACGTTTTGCCGTTGATAAAATAATATATCAATGCAGCTGTCAAATAGTATCAATAAAAAAGACGGACTTCTTTAATATTAAGAGTCATTGAAACGCACCGTGAAATATTAAAATGTCAGTGAAGCATATTTGAGGAGACGCCATATTTGAGCTATGCTGTATTTAAATATATATATATAGTTTTAAATGACCGTTATTATGAAGCCATTGTTAGTTGGATACAACACTTACACAACAAAAAAAAATTTTATCAGCTACTTCTTGACGTTGCCCATCCTAAAATGAATATATTCCTTCTCTTCCATTTCTACTTCCCATTTTTTATAATCGTAAGTTCCAAGCATGTCAACTGATATTGAAGCACTTAGACTCTTTGCCCAGGATACTGCCATGGTTAATGATATACGTGAGCAAATTAACCGTGAAGCACGCTCAACAAGACTAACATTGGAGCGTATTGAGAATGCTATAACTACACTTTCCGGTGTTGTCACCAGTTTGGATGATCAAGTACACCTTCTTACACGTCGTCCTGTAGAAGCAGACAGTTGTCTGAGCATACCTCCAGCCATCCGTCAGCCTCCGGTCACTTCAAATCCATTCACTGGGCTCACCATCCAAAGTATAGTTTGTCATTCTGTTGACCAGAGTGGTAACCTCCGTCAGTTCTCGTGGGACCTGTACAGCATTCTTGGGCGTAGCGTTCTAGGTGAGGAGCTATGGAATCCTGTGTATCTCACCACATTCAAGAGAATGGTAAAGCCACTAGCAGCATGAGTTGCATATACTCTTCACTCACAAGCTAATCTACCTGCTTCTTTTTCGTGGTCTGACCTGAATGCTGGTCAAAAGCATGAAGTGGTCGATATGCTAGAACGACTGACAACTGACATGTTTCCTTTGGCGGCATGTGCTGGATACTGGGGTGCCCGATTGTTGATGGTGAGGGCATGGAATAAAATACGTGCGAATGATGACAATCAAGAAGGTTACTATCTCCTCAAACATTTTGTTCACTTTTGTTGTCTATTATCTAATATATTATTTTATTTATATTAGGTGAACAAGTTCCTCAGCAGCATCCAGGTTAGTGCTGTTCGCATACATCTTATAAGTTTTTTTTTGTATTTTCTAACATATAATATTTTAATTATATTAGATACACATGTCACCCAGAAAGAATTTGTGGCTAGTGAAGAAGAATCGGTTCGGAATTCTGAACGACATGGTGATCAAAGGTAATACGCTAATCTTTTCTAATTATACAAACACCATCGATGTTGATATCTAACTTCATTTTTTCAATATGTAAATCTTATTTTTTTAGTGACACCACACTTCCATATAATCCAGGTAGTTGGTTGGAAGAAGATAAAGTCAACCAAGAAAGCCAGGACATTCTGCTAGGTGTAGAACTGACAAGTGCGGAGGAATCCTCCAGTGATGATATACCGATCTAGGTTGAACAAGGTAGAAAAGACAGCTATCTCTTTCATTATGAGTACATGAATGCTTGTGATTATTAATATATCATCCTTTTAATAACATATAATAGGTTTGTCACTCGTAATTATTATATCATATGTATTTCCTATAGACCATAATCCAAGATCAAATCACATTTCTGGTGGTCGTGGTGGTGCTCTTCGCAGTCGTGGGAGCTCTTCTGGTGGTCGTGGACGTGTTGCTGCTAAAAGCAACATGGTTCGCTCAGGGCGTGTTGGTCGTCCTCATGGTAGACGTGGTGCCACTTTTCGTTAATAATAAATTTTATGTAGTCCGTAGTTATATCTATATTTGTAGTAGCTATTATTAGATAATAAATAGCAAATATGCTTTGAAATAAAATTAAAATAAACACATTTTTATTTGCTTCTATATAAATACATATTATCTATTATATTAAAATTTGATTTATACAATGACACCATGATGTGAACCTATCATAATTTATAATGTTTTGGTTCAACTGATATTCTGAGCCAATGAATATTATGCTTTTCACAATTATCTACCCAATAACATAATAAAGATCATAAATTTGTAAACGTTATTGACCAATAGTGTATCACTTTAGCACCATATATAATATGCAAAATAATATGCAACTATCTTATATATAATAAACCATTCAATAAAATTACCTTCCTTATATGGATTAGACTTCTTTTTTCAACTCCACTGATTTTTATCTTACTGCCACAACCTCGAAAAAAAATCTTTCTGCGTATTTACATACAATATTATTTGTTGTCCTTAAACTTCAATACTTCATATTCTTGAACATCCTTAAAAATGAGCGAAATTCAAAACACTAATCCATCCGTTAATGCTACCACTGATGCTGTTGTGAGT